>JAHDVE020002812.1:0-227166 GCA_022606495.2 Halesus radiatus
CAGTGGGACAAATGGGATTAATGGGTCCACCTGGTCCAATGGGTGCCGAGGGACCAGAAGGGCAAATGGGACCGCAAGGACCCATTGGTCCAAAAGGTTGTCAAGGTCCCCAAGGTATGCAGGGTATGCAGGGCGAACAAGGAGCAACAGGACAAAGTGGGAACTGTGTCAATCAAAGTCTATCTGCGCAAGCTGTAAATAGTATTATTCATAAAAAAGAAGCCATCAAGTATGAAAAAAACTATTCTATCATAGGAACTGATATAAGCCACACACCAAATTGGTTTGAATTTACACTAGCAGCAGGGCACACCTATCTCATAGATGTTTATGTAAGTGGCTTGACCTGCTCTGATGAATATCTATTTCTTGAAGTAATTGCAAACCAAAGTATTATTGGAATTGTAGCATCAGGTGTAAAAAATGGCTATAACAGTGGCACAAGTTTTATCACTTATATAGCTGACAAAAAAACCACACTTGCTGTTTATAATACAACAACTTTAACTAATGTAAATTCTTGTATAAGAATCGTTGAAATATTATAAAACTCTACTGCGCAGGGAATATAAGTAATATTTTGTTAATTCAAACCTTGCGTGGTATACCAGAATGGAGGATATATGTGTGTTTACCCTTAGTGTATGTATGATTGTAAAAAATGAATATGATGTGATTGATAGGTGTCTTACTTGTGTAAAAGCTTTTGCAGATGAAATAATTATTGTGGATACCGGTTCCACTGACAATACAAAAGAAATTGCAGCCAAATATACAGACAAAATATACGATTTTAAATGGATAAATGATTTTTCAGCAGCTAGAAACTTTTCCTTTTCCAAAGCCACGAAAGATTATGTTATGTGGCTTGATGCAGATGATGTAATTGACATAAAAAACCAAACCGCCCTACAGGCATTGAAAGAAAAGTTAGACCCATCTATTGATGTAATCATGATGAAATATGATGTTGCTTTTGATGAACAAGACAATCCAACATTTTCTTATTATCGAGAACGAATCGTAAAACGCAGCCAGAATTACAAATGGGCTAGTGAAATACACGAGGTAATCGCAACCTATGGCAATATTATCAATAGCCCAATCACTGTGTCTCATAGAAAAATACGCCCTAATGAACCCCAGAGAAATCTCAAAATATTTGAACAAATGATAAAGGATAATAAAATATTAGACCCACGACAAAAATATTATTACAGTAGAGAGCTTTTCTATAATGCCAAATATTTTGAATCCATTGAACAATTTAATGCTTTTTTAGAAGAAGGAAATGGGTGGATAGAAAATAATATTAGTGCTTGTAGAGATCTGGCTTCTTGTTACTATATAATAAAAAAAGATTCTGATGCTATAGCCTCTCTTTTTAGAACCTTTCAATATGATAAACCTCGAGCAGAGGTTTGTTGTGATATAGGAAAGCATTTTTTAGATAGGGAGCAATACCGCTTAGCTATCTTTTGGTATGAAATTGCTCTGGAACAACCTATTAACCAAGAAAGTGGTGCTTTTATTTTGGTGGATTGTTATGGGTTTATACCAAACTTGCAAATCTGTTTGTGCTATGATAAATTAGGAGAGCATAAAAAAGCATCGGAGTATAACGAAAGAGCTGGAAAACTCAAATCCAAAGATAAGAGTTATCTATATAATAAAAAATATTTTGAGGATCTTAACATTTAGCTATGGATTTACAAGAATTTTATAGATTTAGAGAACTGGAATAAGATTTTTAAATAAGCGAAGAAGCAACACGAAACAACAAAGTCTATCATTCAGTTTTATGTTGCGTTAGGTCTTTGTTTTTTTTCTGCAAAACCATTTTCATATAGTGCATTGTACGCCTCACTGCCTGAACTCACCTACCACAAAAAAGTACTTTTTGCTATTTTCTCAATTGGCAAATTGTACTTTTTTAATTGATAAATTCTTCCTTATGGATTACACTTTTTTTATGAAACAGTTTAATATCAAAAGGCAACCTATGAATGATCATACTTTTCAATTACTTGAAACGCAATACATTCCGATCCACCCAGAGTAATAAAGGAAGGACTTAGTTTCAAAAGTTCCACATATGAATTTGAAAAATATCTAAAACTTCTCCTATGGAAGGATGAGTTTGTTTTCACTAATACGTGAGGGCTTGACGAACTTGGTTTTTTATGGTATTTTTATCTTTTACAACCACAATACCCTTATTATAGAGGAGGAAACGTAATGAATATTATTAGAACAAGAGCAGTGGAGCTAACTTCAATTCCTGCAATTGCTTATAAACAAAAATTATCTACAGGTGGTGCAGGAATTAAAATACTTCGTTTGGATACAGATTCCAATGCTGTTGCAACTGTGGATAAGCGTACAGAAGATGCTATACCTTATGGAAAAGTTGATGAGGCACTTTTTCCTGTTGAAGCCTTTGACGAAGCTATGGATTTAACTTCTGGGATGCCCTACTCCGCTCGTGGAAATATTAAGCTTATAATATCTAATCAGAATGAGGAAGAAGAAATTACAGAAGAACCTGAAGAGGTAGTTGAAAAAATCAGCATGGTTGACAGCCAGGAATATCTTGCTATTGTGGAACGTTATAGCGATGAAAAAGGTAAGATGAATTATAACTTAATGAACAAAGACTTGATTCAATTTGCTTCAAAGAGTAAAACCGTTTCAGAACTAGTTGCTAATAAAGCCCTAAATGAAGATATTTTAATATTTATTCTTAAAAGCAGAGCCGCTTTTTTTGCAAATAAAAAGGAAAGTTTGGATGACAAGTCTACTGCTTCCTTAATTGAAACCCTTGATGAAATTGACCCCAGAAGTGCCTTTAAAGAATTGAAAAATCACATTAATAAGTTACTGGCAAGGAAGTAATTGCCACTATGTATTTTGGTAAGAGAGATTAAAATCCACCCTGCTTTTATACTTATGTCCAAGGTGATACATGAACATAATTCATGATAAACACTTTGGAAATAACTAGTAAATGCAAGGTGGATTTCTTTATTCCATCAAGTAGAACTTATTTTCCTAAATTCATAGATTTATAGTTTTCTATCTTCCCGACTTTATATTTCTAACCTTCCCTTTTATGGTCATACTGGGCAAAGCTTCTAGGACCTGCGCCCCTTTGCCATTCAATACTTCCACATAGGTAAGGGAATCCCTAATATCTATAATTCCAATATCTTCTGGCACAATTCCTTCAATAGAACAAATTGTAGCCACAATATTACATGTACGCATCTTTGACTTCCTTCCTCCACTAATTCGAATATTTACAATATCTTTGTGAAAGACAGTACCCCTTCTCTCTTTTAAAACTAGCTTCTCTTTCTGTCTCTTAAAAAACACCAATCTCTTATCTATCAATTCGTTGCCATCTGGTCTCTCACAGATGGTAATTGGAGCACCAGTATACAATTCAATAGATTTTAACATATTCTTTTCAGACTCTTGAATAAAACTTATGGCTTTCCCACTCTTGCCATTTCTTCCTGTTCTACCAATTCTATGAACATAACTTTCGTTCCCAGTAGGCAAATCGTAATTAATGACATGTGTAATGGTATCAAAATCAATACCTCTTGCCGCAACATCCGTAGCTATTAGAAATGGAAATCGTCCCTCTCTAAAATGTTCAATGGTCTTTAGTCTTTCCTTTTGTTCCACCAATCCATGAAGCATACCACATCTAACTCTTGCCTTTTTTAATTTACTATAAAGGATATCAACCATATCTCTGGTACCACAAAATATCATACAGTAATCAGGATTTTCCTGTACCAAAACATCTATGAGGCATTCCTGTTTTTCTTCATGTTCAACAAAATACCCTTCCTGCAAGATTTCATCCACAGTCTCAGTTTCGCTTTCAATGGTAACAATAACAGGATTTTTCATATATCTGTCAATCAGACCTTCTATATGATTTCCTGTGGTAGCAGAAAATAGCAAAGTAATTTTATCCTTAGGAAGATATTTCATAATAGTCTCTACATCTTCTAAAAACCCCATATTTAACATTAGATCGGCTTCATCTATTACAAGGTACTTGATCTTTTCCCCTTGTAACGACCCTCTTTTAAAATGATCCAGCACTCGGCCAGGTGTACCTACCACAATATGAGATTTTTGCTTTAAGGTTATCATCTGCTTTTCAATAGGAAAACCTCCAAAAACTGCTGGTACTTTTATGCGTTTTTTTCTCCCAATGCAAAAAATTTCTTCCTGAACTTGAACTGCAAGTTCTCTGGTAGGCTCCAGAATCAACGCCTGTGGTAGATTTTCCAGCCAATCAACGTTGTCACAAATGGGGATGGCAAATGCAGCTGTTTTACCACTACCTGTTTGTGATTTTCCAACCACATCTTTTCCTTGTTTAATGTGAGGGATTACCTGAGATTGAATCTCTGTAGGCTCTTTGTATTTTAACATTGTGAGTGCCTCTATAATGGCCTCACTTAATTGATATTGCTCAAACTTATTATCTGTCATAATCTTCCTTTTCTATGTCCTATTTTGTAATGCTCAAATAATTCCCAATCTGTCAGATTAACATTTGTATTACATTTGAAACCGGAATTGATTGAGTTAGAGCTTTTATTTGTTTATTTAAACTTTCAACAAATGACATTGTAATCCCCATCAAAAATTCATGCTAGATTATGACTATTATTTAAGCTAAAGATAGTAAAATAATAGGAACAACCCCCCAGTTACAAATGTTCACTGAGAGACCAAAACCTATCCTACACTTCACATTCATCAATCATTCTACTACACTAACAAATATAGTGTCAAGAGCGTCTAACTCTACTGTATACATACCCTGTTTAGTTTTTATGCTAGTTTTCTGTTTTAGAGCACTGTTATTAATAACCACTAGCTTCCCGCTCTTAGGATAATAGGCACACTCTGTATACAAATTATCCGTCACATAAAGACTCTGGACAGATTCCCCCTGTTCATAACAAATTAATTCATAAAGCAAACGTGTGTGAATTGAATTGACTGTATATTCAGACATATAAATCCCTTTTCCTTTTCCAAAATCATGAATGGTCAGAATGGGGTTATGTTCTTCTGCAAGAAGTACTCTGGCTTTTCCATCCGTTAAATATCTGTTGGGTTTTGCCCCCAGTGATACTCCCATAGGAAGAATCCCATTGTTTTCCTTCACTTCAAAGGTCCATCTACCATGACATACCTTTGCACCAGTGTCCAGATCAACTCCAAGCACATGTGCCAATCTAAAATAGGTATCATATCCTGCCACTGCAGACGGCTCATTGATTCCTATAAAAGTCCCCCCTTGATATACCCATTTTGTTAATAAACTTACCACTTCATCATCTTTCCAGGCATCACCACCACTCCAGGCACTACCTGCATTACCTGCATTGATGATAACATCAAACTGCCATAACATACCATTTTTCAAATCCTCAAATGATATATAAATAACATCCACAGGAAGGCCTGATAATGCTTCGTTTACATGAATAAGATCATGCATATAGGTTTCATGGAAATGTCCTGACAAAGTCCATGAACGCAATTTCCCCCAGGAATGAAGAACTGCAACTTTAGTCTTAATGGTATATGGTTTTCCGGTCTTATGAAAAGAACGAATAAAACGAAATTCATTTGCTATCTTTTCTATATAGTCACAAAAATCCGGATAATCCTCCACTAAATGTAAGTATCCCCCAAGACCAATTCTCTCAATGGGTCCTCTAAGGAGTGCCCTGCGTACGCGATTCCAATCCTCTTTTGCCCCATTGGTAGGGTCTCCTCCTTCCATAAATGTAGGAGCACCACCTAAACCCACTGGAAATAAATAAGGATGCAGGCGTAATTCATGAATTGGTACATCTACACCAGCACATAATCTGGCTTCAAAACCAGAAAATACACATTTAATGATTCCATCAAATCCAAATTCATGGAACCTTCCATTATATGGTTCCATCCCCACCCAACTATCATCATAAAAAACATACGCTTTTTTTCCATACTGATGAACAATATCAATTAGCTGCTTCCCAAAAGTAATCACAAATTCATTAACAAATTCCATATAGTCTTTTTGTTGTTGACTAGCTGGCATATGAGTAACATGAAAGTTGCCCTTATTAATAAAGTCTTCTGCAGTCAAGGAGTAACCATATTTTGTTTCAAATTCATCCAGTGCCAGAACACTTACCGTGTAATCATAAGATCCCCAGTCTGTAAATAGAGTACGATTATGTTCACTGCTGCCCCAAATCCATACAAAGTTATAGAACATTGATGTAAATCTTACCACATTAGTATCTTGATGGTTTTCACACCACATCTTCATCCAGTTTAGCAAATAAGTCTGGGTTTTTGGATATCTTGGATCAATCTGCATGAGATGTTCCTTATCCCAATTATTTGTTGTGTGATTATACATGGAGATTTCTTCCCATATACGGTATGCCATAAAGCTAACCGTGTACTTATGCCACGGTATGGCATTATTTATGAGTACTTCGCCTTTTTCTTTTTTATATACCCAGTCTTTATTTGGAATCAGTACATTTGCTGTTCGGTCATACACTTGCCAATAACACATAGCTTTTTTATGATCATAAATCATAAACTGCTCTTCAAAAAAACTTTCTAACAATGCTACCTTTACCTGAGTTGTTGAGGCTATTACAGGAGGTGTGCATAGAAATGTTTGTTGTAACTTATCCATATTATCTTTTGCCCAATCATTATGATCACGAATAACACAAATGGTGGAGTAAATATCATAGCCCGCATTTACAATTTCGTCTGATAAAATGGTTCCATCACTATCCCTAATTACATCAGCTCCCCATTTTTTCGCCATTTTAAGAGTTAACTCTTCATATCCGGCTTCTCCCGGCAAAGTAAATCCACCTTTTTCTATGTTCATTGAATTCTCCTAACTTCTCCCATTCTTGTTGTTTTCCTTTTTGTCCTATATTATATGGTAAGTTGACTACATATTCTGGCGGCAGTTTTTCTAGTAAGTGTTCCTTTCCATTCAAATCCTTGGGGAATGAGTTCAAGTGTAGCTGCTGCATTTACCAAGTTTTCTGCCCAAAGTGCTACCCCTTCTATGTATAAAGATGTATCAGGAAGCGGTTTTCTGCTTTGATATCCATTGATTAAAAGTGCAATAAATTCTTCGCCACATATGAGTTTCTCCGGATAAAATTTTCTATCTAAACACATTTCATCTGGAATGATTCCATTTTGAACTCCACACTCTACTATTCCTGCATAAATCTCATGCCCAATAATATCAGTAAACAAATCATTGTACACATTAGTTGGAAAGAAGCCCATAGTATGAATCACCATCTCTAAAGCTTCTACCCGAGTAAGCACATCATCTGGTCTATCTAAATGCTTAATTTTTTGTTTCTTCATGGGGTTTTGTATCAAAGACAAGTGACTGGGCACTTCTATCGTTCTAAATATTTCTGGTCCTTCCCAGATATCTATAGTACCCTCTGGTAGTTTCTGTTTTTCTATGATTCCTGTACGAAGAAATTCTTCATAAACATACTGTGCTATCAAAAATCCTCCAAAATCATTGGTATGGGTATAATCAGATGGATAAAAATATTTTTTAGCCAATTCTCTTCCATGTTTTATGATAAATTCCATACTTTTTTCATGGAGCTCTAATACGGGTATCTCATAATCCTGCCCAATTTCTCTTACTACTTTGGCATAATCCCCAAGCAAATCATTATAAGTCCCTTCTTTACCTTTCCACGAATTTCTTGCCAAAGGGGTTATTAGTATGGGATAGGCACCTTTTTTTCTAATTTCATAAATATAACGTTTTAGGTTCTCACCATACCCTCCCAAAGCAGTCAAATGTCCAAGTTTCTGATCATTATGTCCAAATTGAAACATACAATAATCCTCTGGCTGTATACGATCATAAAGTATCTGATAGTGTCCTTCCTGACGAAAACTCTCTGTAGTCAGTCCCGAATGGGAATGATTGGAAATCACCAGACCTGCACCTAGGTAGGATGGCAGCATCTGCCCCCATCCACAATAGTTTTGTTCTGGTAAATATGGATAATTGGCACTCTGGTCTGCAACTGTGGAATCACCTGCTATGTATATTGTTTTTGCCTGGCAAGGGGAAATGTCTACCCTCATCAGATGGACTGCTTTTCCAATCATAATTACCTCAATGGTTTCATCCTCCATGGCGCCAACAAAACCTCTAGGAATAATAGGGCATACATTGGTTCTAAAAACCCCTTTCCATACCTTACCTACAGGAATTTTTCCTAAATAAACAAGATTTCTTCGACCAAGAAAAACCATGGTTTCCTGTTCTTCTTTTTCTTCTATGAGAAAAACGGTAACCTCATAATTTCCTTCACCTTTTACTTTTGTCTGAAAGGTCAGCGGAATTGCTCCCTCTTTTTCCCATTCAACATAACATCCTTTTGAATCTGCCTGTATCCTTGTGAATTCTTTGTCCTGACACCAATAGAATGGTTCAAAACCACTGTTTAATTCTGCAATTTGAGCATATGAATTTTCCTGCCTTTGTTGCTCAGTAAAAAAACCCCACAAACCATTTTCTTTACATCTCTCTTCTGGTGAAATGAAAATTGCATCTTCCACTCCTGTCTGTTCACAAAATAGAAAACTTGTTTTATGTGACCTAGAGGGCACCATCATTTCTGCTTTTTTCATCATTTAATACCTCCCCTAAAAATGCCAACGCGAGACCTTGCCCCCACCCCTGAATCCATTTTTTTGTAATATTTCTATAACCATCTTTATCTCTCATTACTGCAGTTCCACCAGAAACATCCAACACCCTTCCATCTTCACTAATAAGTCCTTTCACCCCTTTTATGGCACGATTTACATACTTTAGATGAAGTGGATTGCCTTTACAGAACATTGCAGCTGCAATTCCACAAGAAGCCGACACCTCTTCATAAGATTCTTCATCATCAAGAATTGTTCTCCATAATCCCTGCTCTGTTTGCATAAATTTTAATGCTGCCAGCTGTTCATTTAAAGAACCCACTACATCTAAAAATTTGGGATATAAATAAGCTTCTGGAAGAATCACACCTACCAAAGACATGGTATAGGCTGCCCAGGCATTGGCCCTACCCCAATAAAACCCGGACAAATTATCTTTGGTAATATTATTGTATCCATGATACCAGAGCCCTGTTTCTGGATTCTGAAGATATTGAATATGCCAAGAATACTGATTCAAAGCATCCTCAATGATTACTTCGTCTTTTAACTTAACTCCTACACGTAGGAGAAAAAAAGCTGCCATAAAAAGAGTATCTGCCCAGGCCTGTTCAGGAAAATCATTATTAGCTGATACCGTATGCTGTAACACAGAATCACCAAAACGCAAGGCATGGTGGCGAATATAATCCACCTTACTCATAACAATATCCCAATATGTTTCGTCCCTAGTAGCTTCATACAGGGTAATTAAACAATGTCCCATTGCACATGTATTTACTGTAAATTCAGGCAATCCAAGCTCTATATATTCATCAATTCTGTCTTTCATTAGATTTAAATATGTTTTGTCTTTTGTGACCTCATAAACTTTACTAATTCCATAATATGCCACTCCACATGGCCAATCCCATGTCAAATCCAATCCCATGGTTCGTGTTACGATTCTTCCTACTAATGTTTCAATTTCCTGTCTGTTATACTCTAATGTAGCCATTTTTCCACTCCTTTTCATTAAGTGGGGCTGCCGCATATTTGCAGCAGCCCACATCCCTTCTAACCCCATGTATTTGTTTTAACAAATCATTTAGATTAGTCTTCTTTTATACAATCTCCAGAATCAATCAATGCCTGTTTTTCATCCAATATTTTTTGATATCCACCTTTCAGATATTCTTGGGAATATTTCTCATATTTTTCATCGAATTCTTCTGATTTACAGGTGACTAAATCAACATAAAATTCCTGCCACATTGCTTTTAAGTCTTCTGAATATTCGTTAGATGCAACAATGGATTTTGTGAAAATAGGACTCATTACTCCATACTTATCATCTCTAACAGCATACTCATAGGCTTGTTCAACAAGGTATTCATATCCTGTCGGAGCCAATTTACGAAGATTTGCTTTCAGGTTCTTTTCATCATCCCCATAAGTTGCAATTTCCTGTACCAAACACCAGTAGTCTTTGTTGTTGTTTTGTGATAATTTAGACACCCCAACAAAATCTGCAACTGGCAATGGAATATTGTCATTATCCAAGGTGTAATTTTCCCCTTCAACTCCATTTTGTAAAAATAATAGATTTTCTGGTTGAATCATCCAATCTAATAACATCCAAACAGCAATACGTTCTTCATCCGTTGAATCTGCATTAATTCCCATCACCATTCCATATGGTGGATACTGATAGTAGTAGTTTTTCCCACTATCTGTAAGCGCTGCGGGATCTAGTACAGAAAGTTTAGCTTCTGGGTCATTTGCTAACAATGATGATACCACATCTGTATTGCTTTGCATAAAAAACCCAAAAATTCCTGATTTTGAAGAAATAAAATCTGCTTTCCAGTCACCCTCTTCTTTATTTAAATAGAATTCCTGATCAAAAATCCCCTCATTATATTCCTTGTTCAATGTTTTTAAATACGCCTTTGCTGGTGCCCAGGTAAATGGTGCCACATTCAAATCAAGGTATAGAGCTAACTCCTCCTTTTTATTAATTACAGAATCTAAACAATAATTAACAAAAATAAAGCTTTTTACTTTTAATGTATCTGAAATATTTCCCAGACCAGCCTCTTGCCATGCTGTTACAACTGCCTCTAGTTCTTCACGATTTGTAGGCATTTTCATGTTTACCTTATCCAGCCAATCCTGACGAATTAGTGTTGCATAATTATAATAAATCTGGTCACGCCCCGCAAAAAAGAATGATTTGGATCCGTTTATCTCTCCATATTGTTTTATGGTATCTCCTAATTGTGCAAAATATTCTGGTGCATAATAAACAATTTCATCTAAATCCAATTCTTGCATTGCATCTTCATTATAGTACTTCACTGCCTGAGGCATATCGTAATGCATAATAATATCTGGTGCATTACCTGCTGCAATCAATTGCATATAATCTTGTACCTCTGTAGTTCTACCAATTGCAACATACTCTACATCTACATTATATTTCTCTCCAAATTCTGATTGAATCCATTTTGTATAATAGTTATCTGCGACACTCCATCCTTCAAATGCCCGATCATAGACAGGAATCTCAATAGTTACCCTTTCCTTAAAACCATTAGAATAGTCTGTATAGCTACCTTTATTTTTTGTTGTCTCTGCTTCAGTTATTTTGGTATCCGAAGTTACGGTGGTGTTTGAAGTAGAGGTTTTACAACCTGTTAGGATACCTGTCATCATTGTGCAGGTAAGTAATGCTGCCATAACCTTTGAAATCATTTTTCTTTTCATGTTTTTCCTCCTGTTTTCTTTTCATTTATTTCATTTGGATTAGCCAATAAATGATTAACCCTTTACTGCTCCAACCATGGTTCCTTGTACAAAATATTTTTGCACAAATGGATAAATACATATAATTGGCAATGTTGCAAAAATCACACAAGCTGCTTTTAATACTTCTGGATTTGTTAAAACTCCTACATTTCCACCTTCTGCCTGAAAGGATTCCGATGCGGAAACAATCAAATAATAAAGTTTTAGCTGCAATGGTCGTAAATCTACACGTTGTTTAATATAAAACAGTGCGTCCTGATAAGCATTCCATCGTCCCACTGCATAAAACAGTGCAATGGTTGCCATAATTGGCTTAGATAGAGGAACCACTATTTTCCCCAATATGGTGAAATGTCCTGCTCCATCAATCAGCGCAGATTCAACCAGACTTTCTGGTATTCCTGCACTAAAATTGTTCTTCATAATCAATAGATTGTATGGGGCAAAACACAAAGGTAAAATCATACACCACCAAGTGTCCAGCATATTTAGATTGTTTATAAGCAAATAATCAGGTATAATTCCACCAGCAAAGTACATGGTAACCAGGATAATAAATGTCATTACTTTACCCCCCTTTAACTCTTTTCGGCTTAGGGCATAGGCTGCGGATATAGTCAGAAACATTCCAGTCAATGTAAACGTTATGGTAACTACAATACTTACAAACATAGAACGTAACAAGGATGTGTCTGCCCATATTTTTTCATAGGCATTAAAATTGATACCCTTGGGTATTAAAAATATCTTATTGCCTGCTACATATGCTTCACTACTAATCGACTTTGCAAAAATATGTAAAAATGGAAGCAGACAAGTAAGTGATATCAGCACTAAAATAGTAAAGAACATAAAATCAATAACCAAATCCTTCATTTTATTCATCCTATCTCCCCCCTTCTATAGAAGTCCATCTTCACCAAGACGTTTCGCAATGTAATTGGAAATCAACACCAAAGCAAGACCAATTACGGACTGAAAAAGCCCAAGGGCAGTGGCTTCACTAAATTTCCCCCCACTAATTCCCCAACGGTATACCAATACTGGAATTGTGGTGGTAAACTGGGTAGCTTTGGCATTAGACAATGCAAAAATCCTTTCAAAAGAACCTGACATCACTTTACCTAGGTTCATAATTAGTAATGTTACAATGGTTCCTTTGATACATGGAAGAGTGATATGAATACACTGACTCCATCGACCCGCACCATCAACTCTTGCTGCCTCATATAATTCGGTTCCTATATTGGTAATCGCAGCCAAATATATGATAGTTCCCCATCCCATAGTCTGCCAAACACCAATAAAAACATAAGAAATCAACCACCAAATATCATTTTGAAGAAATGGGATAGGACTCTTTCCCCCACTGGCAATCAACGCATTTATCACACCATTTCCTAATCCAAATAGCTGATATGCCAAAGAACCAATAATAATCCAAGAAAGGAAATGTGGTAAATATAATAAAGTTTGAGTGATACTCTTAAACCACTTGCGGCGAATTTCGTTTAAAATCAATGCCAGTATTATTGGCATTGGAAAACCGAAGATTAAATCCAGAATATTTAGAAAAAGTGTATTACCCACAGCTTTACCAAAATCTCGTTTAGAAAAAACTTTTTGAAAGATCTCAAATCCTACCCACTTGCTGTCAACAAAACCCTTAGCCACTTTATAATCCTTAAATGCAATGGTTAGTCCAAAATAGGATCCATACTTAAAGACTAAAGTAAAAACCAGTGGTAGAATCATCAGGACATATAACTGCCAATTCCGCCTTATGTATAGACCCATATTCCCTCTGCGTTTCCTTTCCATTTTCTTTTCCATCCCTTCACTCCTTCTAAAATGAATTTGTTATAACTTTATTTTACAGGATTTGCACTATCAAAACAATTCATGTAATAGTAATTATTATGCAATTTCGACTATTTACCGATTCAATATAAGTAATTTTATATTCAATTTTGTGATTTTATCTTAGTTTTTTGTATACAATGCACTATTTTTTTAGTGATTTCGAATATTTTATAAGTCAAAAACTACCTGAACTCTTGTTTTATAATTTTTATTGCTGTATAATTTTTAAAATGACAATTTAGAATGGGAGATTCCTATGCCACGGCCCAAAAAGAAAATTATTGAATTTAGAAATTATGAACTTCCAACACACTTTCCACTTATTTTAATCGGAGGTAATGAGTGGAGGATCTCTGACATTCCCACAGGTCGCCTACATTTTCATAATTGTCTGGAAATCGGACTTTGTGAATTAGAAAGTGGTACCATGGAGTTTATGGATACTGCAGTGCCATTTCATGCTGGTGATATGACCATAGTTGGTAGTGATGTTGCTCACACCACCTATTCTACTGCTGGAACAATGAGTAAATGGTCCTATATTTTTGTTGATATTGAAGAATTATTTTACCCCTTTTTCCCATTAGAAGCAATTTCAAACCATACCTCACTAAAAGACTTAATCCATAGTTATAGCGCTGTATTACAGAAAACTATGTATTTAGATATCTATTATTTAGTATCCACCATTGTAGACACCCTTCGCAGACAAGATACTAATTACCAGATTTCAGTCAGAGGTCTTATGCTTTCCCTAACCACAAGCTTGATGAACATATTTGAAAAAACAAAGGGGGCTTCTCCCAATTTATCACTTCACAATAACTCTCTTGTCATCGCTCCAGCCCTTGATTATATTCGAAAGAATTATATGCTAGATTTTACCATAGACAGCCTTGCTGACTTATGTCAATTAAGCCCTACACATTTTCGCAAAGTTTTCTCATCGATTATAAGAACCAGCCCTTTAGATTATCTTAATCGAACAAGAGTGGCTAGAGCATCTGTACTCCTACGCACTACCCAAATGCAGATACTAGATATTTCAGAAGAAGTGGGGTATAAATCTGCCTCCAGTTTTAATCGACAATTTCTATCTACCGTTGGCACTACACCAAGAGAATGGCGTAAAAAAATGTCTTATATTCAACATCAATCCATTTTTAAATATAATGGTTGGATGGCTCCACCAAAAAACTTATAAAATCAAAATATTATAATAAAGTTCAGCAAACGCAAAAAAAATACACTTAAATCCATAATTGGAACTAAGTGTATTTTATGATTTATTGATAACTATCTTATTTTTGGAGTTCTATTACCATATCCACTCTCTCAGTTAGCGCAAATACATCCATAGGCTGTATTCGTTTCACTTTAAATCCCTTACCCTTTAGATACTTTAAATCCTTCTCCAAACTTTCTATATTACAGGAAATATAGACTACCTTTTTAGCCCCTGATTTTGATATAGCGTCCATGAATTTCTCATCACTGCCAGCCCTTCCAGGTTCCATAAATACTACATCTATGTTCTTTCCTGACTCTATCAAATCCTCTACAAATTTTCCAGCATCACAGTGGTAAAACTCAACATTACCCACTTGGTTATTCTTTCCATTTACGATTGCTTCTCTTATTGCCATAGGATTGTTATCCACCCCAAAAACTTCCTTTACATGCTTACTGGCAATGAAACCAATGGTACCGATTCCACAATAGGCATCCAGAACAGTGTCTTCCATTTTCAGGTTAGCATATTCCATGGCTTTATTATAGAGGAGTTCCCCTTGGGCTGGATTTATCTGATAGTAGGATTTTGAAGAGATTCTAAACCCATATCCACATAATTCATCTTCAATATATCCCTTACCGTATATAGTTTTTTCTCTATCACCTAAGACTGAATTGGTTTTTTTATCATTAATATTCACAATAATTGATGTTATCTCTGGATGTTTCTTACGAAGAGCCTCGATAAAGTTATTTTTGGAAGGTAGGATTGGAGATGTCAGCACTAGAACAACCATAACTTCATTATTTGCCATTGATTTTTTTATAACCACATGGCGAAGCAAACCATATTCCGTATCTTCTGCATAGATCTTGTATTTAAAAGATTTTGCAAGGTCTCTTATGGTCTTTATAATTTCATTTGCTTTTTTATCTTGAGTTAAGCATGTTTCTATAGGAAGTATCTTAAAGGTGTCTCTTTGGAATATACCTGACAATACATTTCCTCTTCGATCAAAATCCATGACAACATGAGCTTTATTTCGGTAGTTATAAGGTTCCTTGGTTCCAATAATTTTATCAATAGGACCAAATTTCTTTAATGATTCTTCTACCTGTTTTTGCTTCCATTTCAATTGTCCCTCATAAGTCATATTTTGCAACTGACAGCCACCACATTTTTCGAAATAAGGACAGGCGGGTTTTATATCTAATTTTTTATTTTTTTCCTTTAGATTTATTTCCTTTTTTCCATAACGTTCTTGTTTAGCGTCCTCTGGTTGAATTTGGTCGTTTTTTTTTTGATCAAATTTTTTGAACCCTTGTTTCGTCTGTCCATATTTTCTTTGTTCTGTATTTCCTGATTCAGGTCTTGCTTTTTCATCTTTCCTTCTATCTGCATGTCCTGTCTTTGATCCGTCATTCTCATATCTTTTATACTCAGAATTCCCTGACTTTGGTCTATCTTTGTCATACTTTTTATAACCTGAATTCCCTGACTTTGGTCTATCTTTGTCATACTTTTTATAATCTGAATTTCCTGACTTTGGTCTATCTTTATCATATTTTTTATACTCGGAATTCCCCGATGTTGGTCTGTCTTTATCGTATTTTTTATATTCGGAATTTCCTGATGTTGGTCTATCTTTATCGTATTTTTTATATTCTGAATTTCCTGATGTTGGTCTGTTTTTGTCGTATTTTTTATACTCTGAATTTCCTGATGTTGGTCTGTCTTTGTCGTATTTTTTATACTCGGAATTTCCTGATGTTGTCCTGTTTTTGTCGTATTTTTTATATTCGGAACTTCCTGATGTTGGTCTGTTTTTGTCATATTTTTTATACTCAGAATTCCCTGATGTTGGTCTGTCTTTGTCGTATTTTTTATACTCGGAATTTCCTGATGTTGGTCTGTCTTTGTCGTATTTTTTATACTCGGAATTTCCTGATGTTGGTCTGTCTTTGTCATATTTTTTATATTCTGAATTTCCTGACTTCGGTCTGTCTTTGTCGTATTTTTTATATTCTGAATTTCCTGCCTTCGGTCTGTCTTTGTCATATGTTCTCTGATTTACTTTTCCTGATTCTAACTTTTCATGACCATATTTTTTTTGTTCATATCTTCCTTGCTCAGGTTTTTTCTTCTCATATCGATTACCTTCTTGATTGTGCTCACGCTTACCATATTCCTGACCACTTTTTTCACTATAGTTTATCTCTTTCTTTTGATGAGATACTTTCCCATTTCCTGTTTTTTCTTCCAAATGTTTTGCTTTGGCTATTTTAGATATTCTTTTAGATTTATTAAGTATTGTTCTTGCTCCAATTTGCTTTGGCATGTATCATTCCTCTTTTCTATTACATCAACAAGTATCTGTTTCTCTTTCATAACATGTATCTTATAGTATAGCCTAATATCAAGAACTTTTCCATCTAAATATAAATAAAATAGACCCCAAAGTTTTCTTGAGGTCTATTTGTAGATATCATCAAATTATTTAGACGCTTTTTCTATGGATTCCCACAATCCATTTAGGTAAGTAGCACCTAGTGCTCTGTCATACAATCCGTACCCAGGTCTACCAGTTTCTCCCCAAATCATACGACCATGGTCTGGTCTTATGTATCCCGTAAATCCATTGTCATGAAGTGCTTTCATAATTGCATACATATCCAAACTGCCACAAGATGATAAATGAGCGCGTTCTTCAAATCCTTTATTATCTTCTAAAACTGCAACATTTCTCATATGCACAAAATGGATACGTCCCAATGCAGCATATTTGGCAGCCATCTTCACAACATCATTTTTTGCAGAACAACCAAGGGAACCTGTACATAAGGTAATACCATTGCTTTCACTATCCACTAAATTAATAAAACGATCAAGACTTTCTTCACATGTAATGATTCTTGGCAGACCAAAAATACTCCAGCATGGATCATCTTCATGAATTGCCATTTTAATTTTACATTCTTCTGCTACTGGTATAATTGCTTCTAAGAAATATTTCAAATTGTTCCATAAATCTTCTTCCGTCATCTTCTGATACTGTGCTGTGATTTCTTTTAATTCTTCTCTGGTATAACTAGCATCCCAACCTGGCAGCGTTAAGCCACCATCTAATGGATTTACCTTATCCACTTGGTCTTGATAATATACAAGAGTTGTGGAGTGATCTTCCAACTGATGGTCTAACTGAGTTCTTGTCCAGTCAAATACAGGCATAAAGTTATAACAAATCACTTTAACTCCCGCTGCTGAAAGACGACGAATGTTTTCACAATAATTGGCAATATAACGTTCCCTATCAGGTTTCCCCATTTTAATGTCCTCATGTACAGGAACACTTTCAATCACATCAAAAGCTAAATGTTCTGCCTCCACAAGACCTTTTAATTTTGCTATACTCTCTTTACTCCAAACTTCCCCCACAGGTACATCATAAACAGCTGTAACTATAGAATTCATTCCTGGGATTTGGCGAATATTTCTTAATGTAACCCCATCATCTTCTCCATACCATCTAAATGATAATTTCATACTTATACTCCTTCCAAACATTTATTTTTAGAATCCTATTTTTTATCTCTATCATTTCATTATACATGATTTCATCCTATAGTATATATCATGTATTGTCAATTATATTGCAAATCTTGCGGTATCCCAGAAATGGTTGTATCTTTTATATGTAAGAAGCTGCAAGTAAATTTTTACCCTTGGTTTCAATTTACTTGCAGCTTTTTAGTGGATGATAGAACTATCTTAATACACTATGTTATAACCATTCTCCAAAAAATTTTACATATATCTTTTTAAATAACTGTGTAGAAACACAATATCCTACTAAAATCAATATAAGCCATGGCACAAATATTATGGGAAGAGGCATCATCTCAAAACCTATGGACATCTTAGTAAAACCTATAACTACCACTAATATAGTTACAATGGCAGTAGAAATATAAAGTGGTAAGGATGCATTACTTTCAATAAAAGGCACCTTAGAAGTTCGTATCATATGAATAACAAGAATTTGGGAAACGGTACCAAATACGAACCAGCCACATTGAAACAATGGTGATAATTTATCTGTATTTGCACCTATTGCCCACCACATAATTGCAAAACACAATAAGTCAAACAACGAGCTTAAAGGACCCATGGTTACCATAAAACGTTTAATTGACTTGGTCTCCCATTTTCTAGGCTTCTCAAGATATTGTTTATCCACATTGTCAAAAGGAATGCCCATTTGAGAAAAATCACAAAGTAAATTTTGAGTAAGGATCTGTATTGGGAGCATTGGTAAAAAGGGAAAGAATATACTGGCAAACATAACAGATATCATATTTCCGAAATTACCGCTAACGGCCATTTTAATATACTTCATAATATTCCCAAAGGTTTTACGACCTTCTATTACACCTTCTTCTAATACCATTAAATCCTTTTTCAGCAAAATAATATCAGCCGTTTCTTTTGCAATATCCACGGCACTATCCACTGAAATCCCAACATCTGATTGATGAATTGGAGGAGCATCGTTAATACCATCACCCATATATCCTACTGTATGACCATTGATTTGGAACGCTTCCACCACACGTCGTTTTTGAGATGGGGATAATTTTGAAAATAAATTGCAATGTAAAACTGCTTCTTGCAGCGTTTTATCATCCATTACTTCTACATCCTTACCTTGTAAACAATGTGATACATCAACACCAACCTTCTCACATACTTTGATTGCAACACCTTCACTGTCACCTGTTAGAACTACAACACGGACTCCGTGATTTTTTAATGCTTCGATTGCAGTTTTTGCACTCTCTTTTGGGGGATCCAAAAATCCCACAAAACCAAGCAAAATCATATCCTTTTCATCTGCCACACCAAAGGTTTCAATGTCAGATACATTATTTTTCTGAGCAACAGCAATCATTCTAAGACCATCTGTATTATGTTTTTCATAGGTACTCATAGCTACTTTTTTGAACTGGTCATCTAAGGGCACTACTTTCCCTTCAAATTCCACATAGGAACAAATAGATATTACTTCTTCTACTGCACCTTTTGTAATAAGTTGACGTTTTCCTGTCTCATCCATAAGAACTACACTCATTCTACGGCGTGCAAAATCAAATGGAATTTCATCCATTCTTGAATAACGATCTAATAGGTTTTTCAGACCATTCTCACCAGCACGATTGATAATGGCAATATCAATAAGATTTTTCAAACCAGTTTGAAAATAGCTATTTAGATATGCATGGCGTAAGATTCTAGAATCATCCTCACCATGAAAATCCATATATTTTTCAAGTATAATTTTGTCTTCTGTCAAAGTTCCAGTCTTATCTGTACAAAGAATATCCATCTCACCAAATGTTTGTATGGCTCCTAAAGACTTTACAATAACCTGATGTTTTGACATATTCATTGCACCTTTCGCCAAAGTAGATGTCATAATAACAGGAAGCATCTCTGGAGTAAGGCCAACAGCAATGGTGACTGCAAATAGTAAAGAACTTACCCAATCCCCTTTGGTTAGTCCATTCGTTAAAAATACAACAGGTACCATGATCAACATAAATTGAATCAATAACTTGCTCACTGAATCCACACCACGTTCAAAGCTATTTTTTGCCTTATCACCTGAAAGTGTTTTCGCCATAGAACCAAAATAGGTGTCATTACCAATGGCAAGTGCAACAGCAGTAGCACTTCCGCTGACCATGTTAGAACCCATAAAACCTATATTCGTTAAATCTGTTAAAGCATCGTTTTCTTCATTCTTAATTTCACTGAATTTTTCTACAGGATTAGACTCACCTGTAAGTGCAGCTTGAGCAATAAAGGCATCTTTTGCTGTTAAAAAACGAACATCTGCCGGTATCATATCTCCTGCTGATAACTTGATTATATCCCCAGAAACCACTTCTTCAAGTAGTATTTCTATCATGAGTCCGTCTCGCCAGACATCCACCTTATTGGATATCATTTTAGACAACTGAGCTGCTGCTGCATTGGATCGCTCACTTTGAACAAATGCAACCATACTGGATAAAACAACCAGAGATAATATAATAATAATGGTCAGATAATTTTGAGTATCCGAAAATAATACATCTGTAAAAAATGTTATCACAGCAATAATTAACAAAACTATATTAAAGGGGTTAATGACAGATTCCTTTAATCTTGTTAATGTGTTATTGGTATCCTCAGATGTAATGATATTTGCTCCATATTCCTCATGTCTTTCCTGAGCTTGCCCTAATGTCAAACCCCCTGCATTGGTGGATAGGTCTGTAAATACATCATCAATAGGACTAAATGCAAGTTTGCGAAGTGTAGACTCACTTTTATTTGTGTTTTTTAATGTTACTTCTTTTTGATTTTTGATATTAAATAAGTTCATCGGTATCATCCTTTCTATTTTGTTTTCCCATGCTGAAGGCTGATTTTTTATACTTCAGTTTAAAAATGCAAAAAGGCAACAAAAAAGCGCCCCATACAAGGCGCAAAAACATTCTCAAGTCTATAAATCCATGGCGAAAAAAATGGCTACACACATAGACACTTGGGTTGGTTTTGCTAATGGGTATGTATTTTTAAAACTCAAGTCTTTTAACTTCATACTTCGTGGGTTGTCGTCCATTTTCTCACTCCTTAAATTTTATTTTATTTCACACCTAAGCATAACATTGCTATTAATACTATGTCAAGCATAAAAAATATGTTTTATTCCCCTTTTTTTATATCCCCCAAATAATCCTCTATTAGTTTTTCCTGATATCCTGCTTTATGGGTTCTTTTAATCAGCATAGCTATTTCCAACAACTCTTCATTTTCTAAAGCCTTCATTTTTTCAATTCGGCTTTTTGAAAGCTTCACATTAGAAATAGACTTTTCATAATCCTTTTGTGTATATCTCCATAAGATTAATTGCTCCTTAAATCGAATCTTTAGTTTTTGTGCAATCTGCAATCCTTCAGGATCAAAGTCACCACAATAGTATAACTTGTAATCCATTATATAAAATATGTCTAATAGTAAAAGGGATGCTAAATGTAACTGACCACTGGTACATACTAAGGCCACCTCTGGGTCAACTCGTTCCACTAGCTCAGAAAACACACCTGAATTCTCAACAATATAGACGCATTTTGTTGTTGTCCATACAGAGATAATTCCACTAAGCGTCATCAATGATATTTGAAGTGGTTGTTTTTCATTATAAAATCCATCAATACCAAGATGAAAGTTTCCATCCTTCTTTTTTAGTCTTATTCCATAGGCGATGGTATAATTTAATATATCATCTTTTAAAATACCACCTGCATAGAATAATTCATTTTTTCTTTCTGTATTATATTTCTCAAATCGTAAGCTTTCACTTGCTTTTACTGTTACTTTATCTTTTAATTCCAGATAATAATGTATGAGGTAAGTCAAAAGACGGTTTCCTTCCCCACCCTCATCAAAAAAATGGGGATTCCCAGTCACTCTGGCAGAGAATACAGCCAGCCTCTCTTTTTTACCATTCAATGCTGGCAACTCATTGCCTGCCCTCATAATATTATCTAGCGTTTCATAGTATTTACTTCCTTTTTCAGTATACTTTTGGACTAAAAATTGATAAGCGTTTCCCTTTGCCAAAAGCACATCATTCAGCCAATTTCCACTAAACGTATCCTTATACTTATATGATACCATATTCCAAAAGTTACTTCTCACCTCAATAACTCTGTCTTTTTCCTCTGATTTCGTTTGTAACAAACCACCGAAATATTCCAGAAGTAGTTCATGAAGTACAACATCTTCAAATCTACTTAACTTTAAAGCTAGTTCCATCTTTTTTATAGATATCACAACACTCTGTTGTTTTTGAAAGCTTTTTTGGAAAAAACCTTCCAAAGCTTCTTTTTCTTCTTCTGACAGATTTGGAAGCTTTACGTTGCCTCCAATATGACCAAGACTTCGATATTTATCACCAAAACCTAGAAACAGTCTGTCAAATCCTCTTTTGCTTTTAAAATAGGCAACACACTCCGTCAATTCGATTTTCCCCAACCCCATCACCTACTTTGTTTTACTTCCTTTGTTCTATGACATCTTCCATCTTTTCTACTAATTCTCTATTCTTTCCATTCCAAATATAAGATAATACGGTTACATACTTTACATTTTCAGGTCGCAATAATTGATAAATGGCAATACTTGGAACCGTCTCATAATCACCCCAAAGAATTTGGGAATTAATAATAAATTCAAAGTCAAATTCTACCATGAGTCGAAACATATCTTTGATATTCATTTCATCAACTCCAGCAAATGCCTCATCCAATGAAATCAATCTAGGAGCATCACTTCTGCCACCTTGGTATTTTGCTACTACTGCAGAAAACAGGGGTACATACATAGCCATAGCCTTTTCACCACCACTAAAGGTAAAAAATACTCGGTCTGTTAATTCCTTTTTCTGTTCACCTGTTTTCTTAGATTCTAATTGAAATTCAAACCACTTCCTATAATCTAAGATTTCTTTCATAATCATATGAAAGGATTTTACCGAATCTGTATCTTCCAATACCTTACGTGCTTCTTGTATTTTAGATCTAAAATGTGCGGACAATCTGCCAAACTCTTCATCCTTCATAATCTCAGCATCTTTTTTTAATAATTCTACCAAATGGCTGGTATCTAGTTGGTCTTCATGCTCTGCACGCTTACTTTTCCAGCGAAGACTAAGAGTCAATCCACTTGATGTGACCATAGCACTCATTAACTGGTTCATCTTATCTACCCAACCATTACTGCTATAGATTTTTGAGCGAATCTTTTTACTTATAGTATTAGCCAAAATGTCTTCAAATATTTCTCGATCCTGATCATTTAAAAGATTTGTCTGTTCTTCCATATCCTCTTGCATTTTTTTTATTAATTCTTTAAATTTTACAGGCATTCCCCTGTATTTTCCTATAATGTCCAATCTTTTAAAATGAATGTCCTCATACTGATTTTTTTCTAACTCTTCAAATAGACTATCCAGTGTCAACTGAAATTCTGGCATCCACCCTCTGTTTTGATGAAAGGTTTCTTGTAAGTCACCAATAAGGTCTTCTCGTTTTTTCATTCCGAAGGTTCCTTCTAAAGCACTATGGACTTTTAGACTTAAACTACGATTATTCTGTACCTCTGGGAAATGTAATATCACATAACCTATTGCATACTCTTTTTCAAATCCTTGCTCCAACAATTCGACTTTCTTCTTAATTTCTAAGAGTTCTATGACTACACTATTTTTTTCTTTTCCGTTAATTTCTATTGAATTTTTAAGATTCTGACTCTTTCGTATTACATGGTCTCTTTCATCTGGCATGGCTAGCAGTCGTTTCACACAGTAATCCAAACGTTCCTTAATTTCTTCATAATTAGTTAGTGCAAGCTGCTCTTTGACTGAGCTGAGATTTCCTCTTAAACTATTTAATTTGTGATTAAATACATTTAAGTCATATAAAATAGTATCCATATCCAAATCAATATCTTCTAACTGAGCCCCTAGATCATGGATAGATTGTAAACTTTCACAATACTTTGCTTGTTGTATTTGAACCTGTGTCAAGGATTTCCCATATTGGATTAATTGACTTTTTGCTGCCATAAATAAATCCAAACGTAATGGTAAATATACTTTAGCACATATATCCCTTACTTTAGTCTGGATGGCAGATAATTTTATCTGCTCTTTTTGCAATTCCTCTTCTTGGCGCTTTAACTCATGAAAGATTCTCTTTACTTGCTCTTTTACATCTAAATAAGTTTTAGTAGCAATTTTTAAGTCTGTTCCCTCTGGAAATGCGACCAATTCCTGTCGGAGCACATCTAGTCTTTGGATAATTTCTTCTATCGTTTTTGATATGTTAGCTTCTCCAATTTTTAGGGCAAACAATTCTTCTGTTAAATCCCCTATTACTTTTTGTCTATAGGTTTCCCTTGCTTTTACCCCTATATACTTTGCTGTATACTCTTTGGATATAGTTCCTGTTAAAATTCCTAATTTGTAATTACCATTTTCATCAATTTCTGTGTGACCCTCACCCATATATCCAATACCTGATAATACCTTTGAGATTTGCTGATAAAATAGAATATTGTTCTCTTGATTATCCACCTCTAGCAACTGATGGATACTTTTTTTAATATGGTTAATATCACTAAATATGTACTTATCGCATAAGCCAGCATCCAAAGACAACACTTTAGTTTTGTCCTCTACTGATATGATAAGTGCATCTAATACTCCCATATGGAGTAATGCTTCTTCCAAAAGATCTATTTGATTACTACTTAGCTCTTGCCTAAAATCTACAGCTTTATAAAATTCGTAGAACTCTATTCCCTTTTCAAGGAGAACCACTCTATTTTTTTGTACACATTCTGATCTAGGCGGTGTTGGATCTACTTTACCCTCCCATTCTTTAAGCTTAACTTGAACCTCATTTATCTGGTCATCCCATATTTTCTTTTCTGCTTCTTGACCTGAAAGCATCCTTCTTAAAAGATTTTCTTTTTGAATCTGTTCTATTCTAGCAATTTCTTTTACTTCACTATAATCTGTATCCCCATAAAACTGTTGGATTAAAATTGCAATCTGCTGCAAAATATCCCGATTCAGTACTAGCTCTTGATTCTTACCTGACCATGAATACAATCTCTCAAGAAGTTCATTTTTTATTTCTACCACCTGATTCTCATATTGCAGTAATTCTTTTTCCTTTTGATCTCGTTCTTTTCTACAAGACTCCAGTTGTGCTAATCTATTGTCATATATTTTTTTACTTTGCTGTTCTTCTTTTAATGCATCAACACCATTTTCAATGCCATTGGTAAGTTGCTCTAATAGTATATGATGTGTGGCAAATCCATAGGGAATCTCCATATGCTCTGTCATATCTTTTACCATAAAGATATGCTCATCAAATGTAACATTCTCTAATTGTATCTCCATCAATTCAAAATTTTCTTTGATTGTTGTATGGATTACTTCTAATTCATGTTCTTTTTTTCCTTTAATATGTTGGGTTTCTATTCGTTTATCCTTTTTTTCTTGTAAATTTTTCTCCTTGAACTCTACACTACCTCTTTGTACCTGCATCTCCTGGTGTAATTGTTCTTCTTTTTCTTTTAGTGCCTTGGCATCACTAGAATTTAAGGATCTTTCCTCTTCCTTTCGTACTTCCTCTTCCTGCTTTAGAGCAACAAGCTGCTCTTCTGTTTGATTCAGATTATCCTGACTGCTATTGATATTTTTTTCAAGTTCCGCTAAATGACTTTCTAATTTTTCCAGTCTTTCAAATCCTTCTTTATACTGTTTTGCCTTTTCAAACAAAACATTTTGATTATATTTATCATAGGATCTTTCAATTTTCTTTGCTGCATCATAACTTTGCTTTAAACTATCCAAATTTGTCTTTAGATTATCCATATTTTCGATGGCTTCTGACATTGGGCGCAAATCTTCTTCAGATAGAGGCTGAAGAGAATTACTTAAAATATCATTAATAACAGTAGGTTTAAAATCTTTTGATAATTTAGGTGTCCGAAGCTGAATCAATAAATCAACCATTTCCTTGTATTCTTCCATGGTATCAAATCCAAAAATAAGCTTATTCACAAGAGCCATATAGTCACTTTGATGGTCCAAAACCTTACCGCCCTCATCAATTCTATTTTTTAGTTCTTGTTTTGTATATGTAATTTTACTCTGTACATCCTTATATAAAAATATATCCTTCCCAATTCTTCTACCATCGGTAACAATAAAGTACCAGCTTTCCAGCTTTTTATTCTTTCTGGCTCTCATACCAATGCCTATGGTCAGATAGGTTTCACTGTCAAGACGCTTAAATTCCATATATAAATAGCCTGTTCGTTCTTCTCTCTCATCATTTTCCTCTAACAGATAGTTTTCCATCCTTCTGGCTCTAGACCCAAATGGATCCAATCGTTCTGGTCGCATATTCCCATCCAAAAGTAGGGGGATAAAACTTTGCATGGTAACTGATTTACCAGAACCATTGGAGCCTCTAAGTAACATTCTTCCATCTAAGAAATAGAATTCCTCATCATCATAATACCAAAAATCAATGAGACCAATTCTGTGAATCAACCATTTACTATTCATTATGTGTTACTCCTCCATAAAAATTTTTAGGATATCTTCCAATAATCTTCCCAATAATAGGTCTTAGTATTACTTCTTGATTTCTATCAATGGTTATGAAACTATGAAATTCCATAAACTCTTTCATAATTTTAAAAAACTCCATACTTGTCTTTTCCCGATATGTCTTAATAAACCCATCTCCATATCTATTTTTACATTCTTCAATTAAAGACTGAAACATAGAATAGGATATGATTGCACTTTCATCCTTTAAAAGTGTAATTTTATTACTTTCTATCTCTTCCTTTATAATTGCGTGACACAATAATACAATATCAGATAGTGTATTATCAGCAGGAAATGATTTTCCAATATGACAGTTTTCACCTAATATTAGGAAAGCACTGGTCTTATGCACATGCAATTCACACTCAAAAAGGTCATTAAATTCACCAGCCATCATATTTCTATAGTTTTTTATGTACGCAAAATCTTCATCCTCTTCCGATTCTTTGTACATTCCTATAGACATTAGTAGTTTACGATAAACTCTTTGCCTTCTGATAATGCCCCTGTCCTCATTTACATCAATCCAGTCACTGGTTTCAAACGCTTTGATTGAAGAGTAGTTTAATATATTCATTGTGAAATTACGCATAAAGTATCTGGATGTCCCTGTATTTTGGTACAGAACTTCGCCTTCATAATTTGTCATAAAATTATCTTCTGTGCCATCATTCACATTCAACATATATAGATTAATGCAGAATTTAATTACTTTTATCAGATGGCGTCTATATTGGTATAAGGTCCAGTCAATATTGTCTTCTTCGTATTTCCCCTTAATATATTCTGTCAATTCTGACAAGACAAATTGTTCCTCTGACTCCTTATCCTCTAAAAACATAAGAATCATACACAAAAACACATATTGAATGGGCTCTGTAAAATCAGTGATACCCATCCATGGTTCCGCTTTTGCAGGCATTTTCTCCAATTTTATTAAATAAGGATTTACAACAATTTGATATCCTAGTTTTTCTGTGAAAAACTTCTTTATGGGGCCAAGTTGATCTTTTATTTTATAATAAAGCTCTTTCTCTTGCCCTTTTACAATCCATCTTCGATTTAATAAGGTTTCTATTACATTCATTAGGTTCTCTCTTTTACTTTAGTTATTATTCTTCAAAAACAATAAGGTAACTTGGCATGGTAAATACACCATCTGTACAATGTACTGTACAAGTGCATTTGTTTTTTGGTTCCGTAATTCTATATACTCTGCCATCCTCTGTTTTTGCTGTTTTATTCTTATGTTCTAGTGCCTTTGAAAGCCATTTTAAGAAGGTATCCCTCACTTCTGGTTCTATCACTGGAAGGCTGGCAAAATCCAGACAATTATCTTTGATGTAGCTACTTAGTAACTCTTTTTCCTTCTGAAGCCTTTGCAGCGCGGATACTCTCATCTCTTCTTTTTCCCTACTACGGTCAATGATTGAGCTTTTCATTGCTTTTTCTCTGTAGTTACGAATCCTTGGTGTTACCACAACTTCAAAAGGAGCCTCATCATAAACCCCACTATTAATACTTTCTGTTGCCCTTGCCATATTTCCTTTTAAATGAATTGGCTGCTCAATTCCAAAAACACTAGCTGATAATTTATGTGCCTCACTAATATCCTTACATTTTGAAAACATACTTGCAATCTTATAATACTCTTCTTTTCTATTCGCTCCACTATTATTTAATTCACTAATATGTGTAGCATATCTTGTGATTTTTCGTATAATTTCATTGGTGGTGTCAAACACTTTTTCTGATTCCGCATCAGCTCCATTAGAACCTGCAAACCACTCCTTTATACTTTGAAAGCGTCCCCGAATTCTCTCTGACAGTTGCTCTTCACTGACCTCTACCTCTAATCTTGGAATAGATAGTTCGTATTCCAAAATTTTATTAAATATGGTATCCAATGTATCCAAAGGAGTATTTTTAATGGCTTGTTCGATGACTCCTACATTTATTTGAAGACTTTTTACAAAACCTCTTAAATAGTCAATTAGCTTGTCCTTAAATAATAAGAATGCTTTTGTCTTCATCATTTCTTCTGCTTTTAAACTGTTTAAGTCTCTCATGTAATCCTGATAATTCTGATTCAATCGAATAAAATCATTATTGAGATCATTCCACCAGCTATAGACTTCATTGACCTCTTTCGTATATATTTCAGGTATACGGGAAATATTAGTACGTATTCGCTCCAAAAGAGTTGGTTCTAGGGATGCACCTTCAATAAAAAGATTCTCTAGTTTCAGAACCATTCTCTCTATCTCTACCGTGTATTCCGATAATTGATAACGGAATTTTTTATTTTTAAACTCTTCTATGGTAGATACCTTTTTCGTATCCTGCATTGTTAATAAATTCTTCCATTCAACCAATGCGGACAAATCCTGTTGACATTGTTCTATTGTATATTTTGTAAAATATTCAAAAGAAATAAGTTCTTCATATACCTCTTCCTGATACATCCAATATTTCAACTTTTCATATTGCAGAAAAAAGAAGCGAATGATTGCACGGTAACGGTCTGTATTTTCCACATTGAGATACTTTGTTTCAATAATCGGTTTTAAAAGCTTATCATTTAGTTGCATTTCAAACCTCCTTATTATATAAGGAAACAAGGTAATGAAAGTGATTGGATTGCTCATAACTAAATTTTTCAGTCATATCTTGGGGTCCATAAAATACCATGTACATCATCATATCTCCTTGTATATTTTGGTACAATTCTACCATATCCCTCTTTAAATGTCTATTTGTTCCTAAAATTAAACTGGTCGAACACATAAAAGATATAATCCATAAGGTACGTAAAACTAATTACCACATATACTATTACATATAAAGCAAAAGGAGTATAAATTCATGTCTTACTCTCAAAATAATTCCGAAAATACTATCAGTGCCACACACATCGAACCTCAGAGGGGTTCCTTAGGTAATCCAGGTCGCCCAGGCGGAGGTCCCATTGGTACTCCTGGAAGAGCACCTGGTATGAATTACCCTGGTGGTCATGGCAACAGACATCCTGCAGGTGTACCCCCTATGGGTAATCCAGGCAGGTATCCCTCAGGTGGACCTAGCGTAGGTCCAAATGGTGCACCTCTTTCAGCACCTCCCTCCAAAGCACCACAGAAAATGTCTACCTTTGCAGTAGATTCCGGTTCCATTAGACGCTGTATTGGTGCTTTTACCTATGTATGGTTAGATAATGGAAATGAATTTTGGATGTTCCCAATTATGGTAGGACGAGATTCTGTTTCTGGATTTCGCTGGGATCGTAGATTTGGATGGACCTATTTTGGCATTTCCTTAAAAAGAATTGATGCATTTATGTGTGTTTAATGTAAAACCTATTTAATATGCTAATTTGAGTACTTTTAAAAGCAAAAACATGGACTTTCGTCTAAATTAGCACATAAAGAAAGATGGTATAGCTACCCAACTATACCGTCTCCTTCTATATTAATCATGTAAAATCATTTAACTATTATTGCTCTTTCTAATTCCAATAATTTTTCTTTCATATCCAGACCACCTGCATAACCCACCAGTTTCCCATTGGCTCCAATAACACGGTGGCAGGGAATTACAATCATAATTGGATTTTTATTATTAGCCATTCCAATTGCTCTGCAAGCCTTTTTATTCCCAACGGTTTCAGCCATCTGCTTGTAGCTTCTTGTTTCCCCATAAGGAATGGTACGAAGAGCTTCCCATGCTGCTTTTTGAAATGGGGTTCCTTCTAAAGAGAGTGGTAACTCAAATTCATTTCTCACACCACTTAAATACTCTATCATTTGCTTAGATGCCTCTTTTAAAAGGGGAGTTTCCTCCGTCTCAAAGTTATCCAGTGGAAATGATCGATTGGTAGAAATATGGGTAATACCAATCCCATTTTCTGCAATTGCTAGTTCACCTATTGGTGTATTATAATAAAACACTTTTTTCATTGGTAGATCCTCCTAACATATAACCTTATGCACCCATTTTATCATAGCAGCATAGTTGTTAGCAATCTAATTTAAATAAAGCTTGCATTTACTAAAATATACCAGTAGAATCATATTACAATATCTTAACAAGGAGTATTTTCTTATATGAAATTTACATACAAACACACCCTTTATGCCAGCTATGTAGGATACGTCACACAAGCCATTGTAAATAATCTGGCACCTTTGTTATTTCTTACTTTTCAAAAAGAGTTCTCTATTTCCTTAGAACGTATTGGGTTATTAATCTTTTTTAATTTTGGAACTCAAATTGTAACTGATTTAGTTGCTGCTAAATTCGTTGATAAAATTGGATATAGATTCTGTATCATTACTGCCCATATTCTTTGTTGTATTGGCTTAATATCCATGGGTGTTTTACCCTTTCTATTTTCTAATCCCTATTTAGGATTAATCACTGGAACTATTATAAATGGAATAGGTGGTGGATTAATTGAAGTATTAATCAGCCCTATTGTAGAATCCCTGCCCAGTGAAGAGAAATCTTCTGCCATGAGTCTTCTCCACTCCTTTTATTGTTGGGGGCAAGTGGCTGTTGTATTATTCTCCACTTTATTTTTTAAAACCATTGGAACCACATATTGGTATTACTTACCGGTTCTATGGGCCCTGGTTCCTTTTTGTAATACCTTCTTATTTCTAAAGGTTCCAATGAGAGACCTCTTAGATCAAACAACAGAAGGGACACCTGTGAAACTGTATACAACCAAGATTTTCTGGCTCTTTGTCCTTCTTATGATATGCGCTGGAGCATCAGAACTTGCCATGTCGCAATGGGCATCGCTTTTTGCAGAAGCAGGTCTTAAGGTATCAAAAACAGCAGGTGATTTATTAGGTCCATGTGCATTTGCTATACTCATGGGACTTTCCCGCCTTTTATTTGGGTTTCATAGTGAAAAAATCAAATTAGAAAACGTTTTGGTTATATCCAGTATCATATGTGTTGTCAGTTACTTAATCACTGTATTTTCACCAATTCCACTCTTATCCTTAGCAGGTTGTGCTTTGTGCGGATTTTCTGTAGGACTTATGTGGCCAGGTGTTTTCAGTTTATCTGCAAAACATTATCCTCTTGGAGGCACTGCTATGTTTGCCTTCCTTGCCTTAGCTGGTGACATGGGTTGCTCTATTGGACCTAGTATTGTTGGTTTTATTTCTAACTCTATAGAGAATTCAATGTTAAAATTTTCCCTAAGTTGGTTTCCTCTTGCAAGCATAACAGAAATAGGGTTAAAGACTGGATTATTGTTTGTTATTATTTTTCCAATATTAATGATAGTAGGAGTCTCTGCATTGAAGAAGAATTCTACAAAATAAACTAAAATAAGTCCATTACAAAATTTGCAATGGACTTATTTTAGTTGTTCTTATTTTAATTCTGGCCAATAACCTTGATTTGCAATGATTAATTCATCCAACAGTTCTTTTGCAACTTTTGCGCTTGGAACTGTTTTCGATAAAATGAAAGCCTGCCATAGTTTCTGATAACTTCCTTCTACCCAAGCTTCTACTACTAACTTTTCAACTGCTACCTGCTGATCCATTAGGCCTTTTTCAAAAATCGGTATTTTTCCTTGAGCTAGTGGTTCTGGTCCTCTGTTTCCTACAATACATGGTACTTCTACCATAGCAGTAGGATCAAAATTACTGATAGCACCCTGGTTCTCCACAATACATAACATTCTTTCATGAGTGTTATATGCAATGGCTCTTGCCAAATCCACAATAAATAATGCATGATTATCAATATCAAACTCATTGTCTTTTGATGTTCCTGCTGCTACAATGGCCTTTGCTGCTCCAAATACATTCTTTTCTCGACCAGCCATTACTTCATTGGCTCTTGTATACTCTTTGTTAGAATGTTCTACCACATAATCTGGATATAAATAGTACTTTAAATAGGTGTTTGGTAAAAATTGAGGATCCACTGCTAAAAGATCTCTGGCTTTTTTATGTGTTTCCTGCCAGCTTTCATCCATATGCTGTGTTTCTACCGCTTTTTGTGTTAAGTACCCATTTTCAGCAACATATGCTAACAGCTGAGGCATTAAGTCATTGCCTTCCTTATCATGAACAGCAGTCCACCATCCAAAATGATTTAATCCAAAATAGTTTACTTCCAAATCCTTAGGTTCACGATTTACAATATAAGCCATACGTCTTAAAGTACCAACTGGCATATCACATATATTGAGTACTTTAGACTTTGGTCTTAGTACTCGGCAAGCTTCTGCTACAATGGCCGCTGGATTGGAATAATTTAACATCCAGCATTTAGGGGAGTAAGTCTCCATATAATCAATTAACTCTATCATACCACCAATACTTCGCATACCATAAGCAATTCCACCTGGACCACAGGTTTCTTGTCCTACAACTCCATGTTTTAAAGGGATTTTCTCATCCTTTTCTCTCATTTCATATTTTCCTACCCGAATATGAGCCATACAAAAATCCACATTAGTAAATGCTTCTTTTGGATCTGTGGTATATGAAAATTTCACCTCTGGAGCATTTTCCTTTATTGCTATTTCTAATGCTTTTGCCAAGATTTCCTGACGTTTTTCATCATTATCATAAAGTATTAATGAACCAATTGGAAAAATATCCATATTATCCAACAACATCATTACAATCCCAGGTGTGTAAGTACTGCCGCCGCCGGCGATTACAATCGAATGTTTTTTCATTTTCTACCTCCTATTCTCCAGTAACAATTCCAAGTGCCCCATCTACTGCTCTTCTTACTGCATTTACTTTTAACCCGTATACCACCTGAACATTTTTCCCTTTTATGATTACTGCATTGGCACCAGTATCATTTTTTAATACTGCCTCATCCACCAGTTGTGTATTTTTAAGAATTAGTCTTAATCTGGTATAACAGTTATCGACTTTTTCAATATTATTTGAGCCGCCTAAGGCATTTATGATTATTTTTGCATCAATGATTTCTCCTGTTGCTAAATTTTTATCTTTTCCTGCTTTCTTCTCTAAATATTCTTTTTTACTATGAAGTTTCATATCCATAGTGGAATCTTCTCTTCCTAAAGTCTTTAGATTAAACTTTGTAATAAGGAAACGGAATACCACATAATAAATAACAAAGAATATAATCCCCACAAGGATGTACATTGGCCAGCGTGTTTTTCCAATTCCTAAAGGAAGGTTAAACAACAAGAAATCAATAAAACCGTTTGGTCCTATGGCTCTGACACCTAGAATATTTAATGCCACCATACTCAAACCACTTAACCCTGCATGAAGTACAAATAGAACTGGAGCTACAAACATAAATGAAAATTCAATTGGTTCCGTTACACCTGCAATAAATGAAGTTACTACTGCCGGAATTAAGATTGCTTTAATTTTAAATTTATTTTCTGGTCTAGCTGTATGATACATAGCAAGACATGCTCCAATCAATCCAAACATTTTAGAAATTCCTCTGGCGTCCCAAATAACAGACTGAGATAAAATTGGAATCGCTTCATTTGCCATTTCTGCGTAATAAATATTTCTGGATCCTTCAAATACCTCACCAGCAATTTCCGCTGTTCCACCCAATGAAGTGTATAAAAATGGAGTATAAACCAAATGATGTAATCCAGTTGGAATCAAGAGGCGCTCCAAAGCACCATATAAAAATAGTCCAAAGTTGCCCGTACGATTAATGAAATTTCCTAAACCTGATATTCCAGCCTGAATAAATGGCCAAACATAGGTAAGACCAATTGCAGACAATACCACAACAGGAATTAGAACGATAAATACAAATCTGGTACCACCATAAATCTGAAAGGCATTGTTAAATTCTTTTTCACAGAATTTATTATGTACCAATGCTACAATAATTCCAAGAATAATTCCTAAAAATACACCCATATCTAAAATTTGAACACCCATTACCATAGCCTGCCCAGTACCTCGAAGGGAATCCCCTGTAAAGAGAGTACCTGTAATACCCATAAATTTATTCATGGCATTGATAAACACCATAAATGCTAACAGGGCATTAAAACCAGCTTCCGATTTCTTTTTATTGGCAAGACCGATTGCTAAACCCACACAGAAAATCAAACCTAAATTATTTAAAATTGATACTAAAGAGCCTGATAAAATCGTACCAAAACCTTTGGTAATTGGATTATCCAAAAATGGTATAGCACCATATAACCTTGAGTTGGTAAATAAATTCCCTACTGCAATTAAAATACCCGCGATTGGTAAAATTAAAACAGGAATAAACATGGCTTTTGAAAATTTTTGCAGTCCATCCATAATCTTTTGCTTCATATCTCATTTTCCTCCTATTGATTGATTCATTCACGTGAAGTTCATATGTCCATTATAAGTAATTCTTTTTGCATTGTATATACTTTTACCCTATAAAGAAACCTGTTTCGCTAATGGGAAACAGGTTTCTTTATAGGATATCATTATTAAATTTGAATATTCTTTTGTTCTTCCAATAAAATTTTATAATACTCATATACCAATAACTCTACCAACATAATTAAATCCGAAAAAAATGTATTGGGCATCATATTTCGATCATCTAACTTATTATTATCTTCTATACGAAATTTAATATCAGACAATTGGTTAATGCTATTTTGAATCTCATTTGTAAATGATACAGTAAATATTTGATTTTCCTTTGCTGTCTGCACTTTGTCTAACACCTGTTTTGTCTCTCCGGATCTGGAGACCACAACAAATAGTCCAATGTCATCTAAGTTATTCTCAAACACTCCAACAGAATCTGTACCACTTGCTAATATACATTTTTTACCTAATACCAGAAGTTTTTTGTAAATATATTCTGCTGCAATGGAAGAAAAACCAGTGGCATATATGAAGATAAATTTGCTTTTTAGATGATGTAATACACTAGAAAAATATTTTAAATCTTCATATTTATTGTATTTTAGCAAGGTATTACTGCTGAAACTATCAATAAACCCCATATCCGAAGGCTCGCTTGTATCTGCATTTTTTACTAGTGGAAGCAGTCTATAATGCATATCTACGAACCCAGAGTAACCCATTTTTTTTGTTAACCGCATAATGGTGGATGTGGAGGTATAGTTGTTTTTAGCAATCCCTCTTACTCCCATATTCATGACCACATCAATATTTTCAATGATATAGTATAATACATTTTCTTCAATATTGGTAAGATTTTTGCCTTGTACAAGTTTAGATAGGTCAATCATATTATTTTACCATCACTTCCTAATGACCCATGGATCTGTTTTTGATATATGATTTACTTCATATATCCCCCTTTCATGGGCGAAACTGCGTGTTTTGAAAAGATATTTAAAATGCCACTCTTATATTTTTCTTCTTTAGGATACCATTTTTTCTTACGTTCTGCAAAGATTTTATTAATTTCATTCTCTGCCATAAACTCTCCATTCATACCAATAACACGCAATATTCTTTTTTCGATGTCTATTTCAATGATGTCACCTTCTAAAACCAATGCAATGGGACCCCCATCTGCTGCTTCCGGGGATACATGTCCAATTGCTGGTCCTTTGGATGCTCCAGAAAACCTTCCATCCGTAATTAGGGCAACGGTGTTTGCAAGCTGTTCATCGGATGAAATGGCTTCTGTTGTATAAAACATTTCGGGCATACCACTACCTTTTGGTCCCTCATAACGAATGATGACTGCGTCCCCAGGCTTAATTGATTTATTTAATATAGCTGCAATGGCATCCTCCTCACAATCAAATGGTCTGGCTTTTAAAATAGCCTTATGCATTTCTTTTGGAACAGCAGAATGTTTTACTACAGCACCTTCTGGAGCAAGATTTCCTTTTAGAATGGCAATTGTACCATTTTTACCAATGGGATCATCAAATGTACGTATAATATCGGTCCTTTTACGTCCAATTTTTTGTAAATACCCTTCACATTTATCATAAAAACCATTCTCTTTTAGATCCTGTAAATTCTCCCCTAGGGTTTTCCCTGTGACTGTTAGCACATCCAAATGAAGCATTGATTTAATCTCTTCCATAACCATTGGAACTCCTCCAGCATAATAAAAATACTGTGCTGGCCATGTTCCAGATGGACGGATATTTAATAAGTAATGGGCATTTTTATGCATCTCGTCAAAGGTCTCAGCATCTATATCAATTCCAAACTCATGTGCAATTGCCGGAATATGTAGCAGAGAGTTGGTAGAGCCGGAAATTGCTGCATGAACCATAATGGCATTTTCAAAAGACTTTTTGGTAACAATATCCGAAGATTTTAATCCCAGCATGGCAAGTTTTACAGCCTGTTTACCAGCTTCATAAGCAACTGTATTTAGATCCTCACAAGTTGCGGGCATAAGTGCACTTCCTGGCAGCATAAGACCCAATGCTTCGGCCATAATCTGCATGGTTGATGCTGTACCCATAAAGGAACAGGCACCACAAGATGGACAGGCATGCTGTTTATAATATGTCAATTGTTCCTCAGTGATTTCCCCCCTTTGATACATGGCGCTATAGGTGCCAATTTGCTCCAAGGTCAACAAATCAGGTCCTGCATCCATAACTCCCCCTGTTACTATAATAGAAGGAATTTTTAACCTACCAATAGCCATAAGATGAGCCGGAACGGCTTTGTCACAACTGGCTATAAACACACCTGCATCAAATGTGGTGGCATTGGCATGGATTTCAATTAAATTTGCTATGGTATCTCTAGATGCTAAGGAATAGTTAATCCCATCATGACCTTGAGCCATACCATCACAAATGTCTGTTGCAAAATATCTGGCAGCTTTACCTCCAGCAAAATTAATTCCTTGTACTGATTCCTCTACAAATTTTAATAAATGAGCACTTCCTGGATGACTATCACCAAAGGTGCTTTCCACAATAATCTGTGGTTTTGAAAGATCTTCTGCTTTCCAACCCATTCCCATTCTCAAGGGATCCATCTCAGGAGCAATTGCTCGTATTTTCTGACTATTTAAATTCATTTAAACTCCTCTCCAAACGCAATACATCTGATGTATTTTATTGATTGAATTTAACACATCTCCACCCGATTGTCAATATGAATAGATTTTCAGCTGTTTTCTGAAATATTTATATATTTTCTCTTATTTTAACCATGTTTTCACCAGAGTTTAATTGAGTCGACCTTAATACGTCATATGTCTTTTATGGTTTTATAATTTTATTAAATTAATGACTTTTGCTATAAGTATTCATCAACTTCTCTATTCGACAAATCATCTCATTGCGAACATGTTCAGGTTCTAAGCATTCACATTTATCTCCAAAGCTAAGTAAAAGACTATACCCCAATTCGTCTTCCACAAATGGAAAGTTCACTAATATTTTATGATTTCCATAAGGTACCATAGTTTCCTCCCCACATCGTTCTATAATTCGATCTCTAAGGGATTCATCAATCAGAAGTTTAATGATTATGCCTCTTTTCTCAATCCAGGTCAAGTCATCCAGTTGTTTTCTCTGAAAATCACGAGGAATAAATATCTGATCTAGAATTTCAGGCAATGAGATCCGAAATAATTTAAAAATACGAAAACCATGTCTCAAGGTGCAGTAACCATGTATATACCAATTGTTCTCCTTTAACACCAATTGATAAGGCTCAATTTTGCGAATACTTTTTTTGCCTCCACCATCAGAATATTCAAAAGATAAATACTTACTCTGTTCGATTGCGTTCTTTATCATTTCCAAATTTGATTGCAGGCTTTTATTACCTGTCCAAGTGGTCAAATCAATGGCAATCTGATTTGACTTTAACTCAATCTCTCTAAATTTTTCTTCTGGAATTAGACTTTTTACTTTAGCAAGTGTACCAACAATGTCCTCATTGGATAATGTGGAGGAGACACTTCCAAGCCCAATTAAAAGGGTTATAATATTTGAAGAAGTAAAAAGTTTTTTATCTATTTTATATTCCTCTATAATGCCAATACCACCATTTACACCTGGATAGGTGATAATTGGAATACCAGCTAAGTTTATGGTTTCTATATCCCGATAGATGGTTCGGGGTGATACCTCAAACATTTGTGCTAGTTTGGTAGCACTGATTGTCTTACGTTGCAGCAATACCATAATAATTGATATTATTCTATCAGTTTTCATTTCCCATTTCACCTTACATTTATATTTTTATTAATCATAGAACCATGACATACAGTTGTCAAGGTTCTATGATACACTACTTATGAGGTTATGCATAACAATTAAATTACTTAAATGGAGGGTAAGGTTGAATAGAACCATATTCACCCCCCTGATTTTGGTGCCTGCTCACACAGGCAGAAGGGAATAAATATGAATTTATTATTAGAGTTTCATAGATTATGGAGAATACCAACCAGTTAGCTCTGGCAACTTGCACAAATAACATTCCAAATGTTAGAGTTGTAAATTTTTATTGTAATAGTTCTAAGGATGGGGTCGTATATTTTTCTACATTCAGAGGCAATCCTAAAACAATAGAATTTTCGCAAAATAACAATGTAGCGTTTACAACCATTCCTGTAGAGGAAAATGCACATGTCAGGGTTAACTTTGCCACAGTACATAAAAGTAAATCAACCATCTTTGATATGGCAGATGATTTTATTAAAAAAATCCCAGACTATGCTACAACTATTCATCAAGTTGGGGACATGTTAGATTTGTACGAAATTCATTTCAAAGATGCAAACATAACAATAGATATGGATCAAAATGGAAAAATAACATTCTAGTGAATTCTATATGATTCCAAAACTGTCACTTGTGTTGTTGCTTTCTTATAAACATATGGCATGTAAATACTTTCTGTATTTACATGCCATTCCAAGTCACAAAGTATACCCCCTTTGAGACATTTTGTGTTTAATAAATAATATAGTGAGAGGAACAATCAAAAAGAAATTATAATTTCTTTCTAAAATACTTAAGAATTTAAAATTTCTAGAATCATACACCTATTATAATACAAATGCATACTCATTGCCAACTTTGCACCTTGACCATCTCTATTGCTAATAGCAAGAAGGATTTGTTTATGGGTATTTATTGTCTCTTGCTTTAGCTGACCATATGTAATATCTACAAATGCTACAACTGCCGAGTTAATGATAGGTATCAATTTTTCTATCACCAGATTATCACAACAATTAGCAATCATTTTATGAAATTTAATATCTTCTTCTGTATGATCTCCACCACTTAAAATTAATTGTTCCACCTTATCACATTGCTGTTTTAAGTTATCTATCTGCTCTATGGTTGCTTGCTTAGCGGCCATTGCTGCAATTTCAGGTTCAATCATCAATCTCACATCTAGCAAGTCCAGAGCCAATTTATGTTTATCTTTCACAAAATGAAAACCCAGTGGATCATCTGAAATCCCCTGTTCCTTAGAGACAAAAGTTCCTGCCCCTCTTCTTATTACTAGTATATTCTTAGATACTAAAAGTTTTACAGCCTCTCGTATGGTACTACGACCTACATTAAGGCTTTTAGCAAGAGTAAATTCATTTGGAATTTTATCTCCTATTGATAAATCATTTTCTATGATATAAGTTGATATATCATTTGCAGTTCTTTCTGCTAAGGGTTTCCTTTCATCCATAGAACTCACACAAACACCATCTTTCTGATTTATAACTGTAGAATATTTCAAAAAAGGAGGTTATAAAACTAAAATACCCAAATGTTCTAACAGAATTTTAGTTCCTATTACTATTAAAATGATACCACCAGCCAGCTCCGCTTTTTTCTTAAATTTCATACCAAAACGATTACCTATTATTACACCCACATATGATAAAACAAATGTAGTAACCCCAATTGTTAAAACAGAAGATACAATATTTACTTTCAAAAATGCAAATGTGATGCCAACTGCTAAGGCATCTATACTTGTTGCCAAAGAAAGAATAAATAACTCTTTTATATTGAGTCCTTGAGTTTTACAGGTTTCTTCTTCCTGATTTTTGGTTGTTTCCAGTATCATCTTACCTCCAATAAATAAAAGTAAAACAAAAGCAATCCAATGATCACATTTTGTTATATACTTCTCAAATTGGATTCCTAACATCCAACCCAGAAATGGCATGAATCCCTGAAATCCTCCAAAGAATAAGGATATAATAAATCCATCTTTAAAATTCAACTTCTTCATGTTTAGACCCTTGCAAAGTGCAACCGCAAAGGCGTCCATAGATAAACTAATAGCAATTAATAGTAACTCAAAAACCCCCATATTTTCATCCTTTCTGTAAAAAAAATCAGGTAAGCTTTTATACTATACCTGATTTTATAAGCCGTCCAATGTTTCGATGGGTAGGTTACTATCATCAGCTACATGTATAGCAGAAAAGCTATACATGAGTCTCATTAATTAAGACAAGCCAGACTATAAATAGTCAGTATGTTGACTTGTCGCACACTTAGTGCCAACTACTCCCTCATGCAATACAATCATAAGATTTTATCATAAGGAATGATAGAAGTCAATGATTAATTTTTTCAAATTTTAACCATTAAAGGGGATCTCTTCTGGATGGCTGCTTTTTTATTTGCTTAGCTGAGAATTACTATCTACACTTATGTTTGGCTCATGCTTAGTGTCCGTTATGTTCATACTTAAGGCAAACTACTTTCCAGTTTTTATTTTTTTATAAAGCGTATTTGCCTTGAATGCCCAAATACCACATACAACAGCTAAAAATAAAAACACAAAAAATGGAGCAATACGTAAAATAACAAAAGGCGTTTCAAATACAAATGCTCTCCAAAAATCACTACCGCTTTTATCCCAAATTCCAGGAGTGAAATACCATGTGCTAAAGTCAAAAAATGAATAATTTTTTGAAGCATTTGGCATTGTAATTATTAGATAGATAAGCATTAAACTTAATGAACTTACGCAACTTGCATAAAGTCTTTTATGTCTTTCGGCCTTTGATTCAACATCTGAAAAAATGTCACTATTTTGCTCTATGTTGGATTTTGGCAAAAAGTATTGCGAACCAGAACTTCTAGTTCCGTAAATATGTTCCCAGCCAGCATCATGAAACAAAGTAACATATTCTTCAAATTGTATTCTATTCTTGAATACACGATAATCAACTCTATAATTTATTGCCTTTGGCTCAATATTTTTGAATGTATACACGCCTAAAAAATTATATTTGACTAATGCGTGTCCGTTTAATGACATCTCATTTAAATATTGTTCTTCTTTTTCCAGGTCAACAAAAATCTTAAATTTATTCAATATTTCCACTCTCCAATCTTAGTAATTCTGAGGAAATTTTAACAAGATGTTTAAGTCGTTCTATTTCCAACTTTAAAACTTGCATGCCATCTACAGTAAGAACATAAACCCTGCGACGCTTATCAGCACTATCAACTTCTTTAATTAGTTTTTGTTTTGAAAGATTTTCAATAGCTCCATATAAAGTACCAGCCGCAACTTTAACCTTGTTTTCGCTTAGTTGCTCAACTGTTTGCATTATTGCATAACCATGTGACGGCTTAATCAGAGACAACATAATATAAAAAGTGGTTTCTGTCAAAGGCAAAAGCTTATTTAGATTCATTTTCTACTCCTTCTTATATACCGTTTAAATTTATAAAGTTAAAATTTATAACGCTTAACTATATAGTCTGATTATATATCGTCATACTGTATATGTCAATAACATTTTAAAAAAATACAAACAAGGCTCCATTGTTTTGTTTGTAGATAAATGGCTAAATATAAGCTAACTTAAAAATCCCTTTCCTATCACTCTCCTATCTAATCATCAGAATCTCTGCATAATTCTGCCTCCATTTCAACAGAGTCGGCAATATTAACACTTGATGTTTGCACATGAAAATAAGAGTATGAATGCAGCTTGCTACACATCATACTCTTATTTCCACTATAAAATATACCATTCAAACTCATTAAATAAGTATCTACAATAACATATGTTTGGAAATTAGTGCTCCATACTCATAATTTTCAGAGGTAATGCCAGTAATATCGCCCCGCCTACAATATTGCCTAAGGTAACAAAGATCATACTTTTTAACACAAGACCCATTGGCAAACCTCCTAACAGAAAATAGGATATAGAAAAATAGCCCATGTTAGCAATACTATGCTCAAAACCACCCAGAATAAAGGTTGCTATAACACAAAACATAACAACTAATTTACCACTTTCAGTTTTCATTCGTGTTGCAGCCAAAACCGATAGGCATACCATAAAATTACATAATACCCCTCGCAAAAATAGCTGGAGCACTGGTAATTCCAACTTAGTTTTCATGGCGGTCTCCATATAGTGTGTTAATAATTCTCTTGAGGAACCACTGCCTATAAACACAATAGCAAATATAAAACATCCAATAAAATTACCTAAATAGCTATAAACCCACACCTTACATAGATTCCCCAATCTTATTTTTTTTGTTAAAACACCAAATGTCATATACATCGTATTGCTTGTAAAAAGCTCTCCCCCAATAAACACTACCAATACAATTGCTATAGGGAAAAACAATGCTGAAAGCAGCTTTCCAATCTCATAATACTTTTCATAAAATAGTGCTGATGTAACATTTGAAAAAATAATTGCTAGCATTATAAAGAAACCCGCCATAATTGCCCTTACAAAATACTTGAGAGGGCTTTTAGCTGCTAAATGGTATTTGGTAACAGCTGCGCCGGATAACTTATCCACATCTTCTGAATACATGATTCTATCTCCTCTATTGTCAAAATTTTCTCACTGGGTCTGTTTTATATGTTTTTATATGTTTTTATTTGTTTTAAAAGTGGTATGACATCCAACAAGCTATTACACTTTGCTGTAAGTTTTTCTTCCAATTCTTTGGAAGGCAACAATAAGTCAGGTACCATAACAGATGCAAAACCGCCTGCAAGTGCTGCTCTTATACCATTAAGGCTATCTTCTAACACCATACAGTGTTTAGGATCGACTCCTAGTTTTTTTGCAGCAGTTAAAAATATCTCTGGATTTGGTTTGCCAACAGAAACCATGTCTCCACAAACATATGTATCAAAATAGGTGGTAACTTTAGCATCTTCTAAATTCCATAAGGCATGTTTGGTAGAAGAAGAAGTTGCAAGAGCAATTTTATATTTGTTGTCTTTTAAAAAAGTAAGTAACTCCATCAATCCTGGTTTTTGGGGCACCCCATTCTCTTTGAGTATCTTTTCATAAATTTCATTGTATTTTAAAACAACATCTTCAAAAGAAAGCTGATCTTTGTATAACTTATCAAATGTCTCCTCCAATCCTTTGATGTTCATTCCTACAAAGGATAAAATAAATTCTTCTGAAAAATCATGTCCAAACTCTTTTCCTGCCAGAATCCATGCACGTAAAGAAACCTGTTCCGTATCAAACATCAAACCATCCATATCAAAAATCACTGCTTGTAGTTCCATCACTCAACCTCCTTTTTGCTATTAACAATTACTGACTTGTTATAAATAAAATTAGTCTAATGCTAAACCTAGGTATCCTGCATTGTTCATAATTAAGGTTGACATTCCAAAGTTTGTAATCGTCCCTGTATCTACTGCATCAGGGCTCAGTTTAGCACTTACCTGATTACAACCTCTACTCTTGGCCAAATCCCCCAACACAAGCTCCAACTCATTTCCAGTCAAAGTACTTTCCTTTATATATAATTTATCTTTTATTTGATAACCAAAAACAAGATTTTCTTTTCCACCTCGCCTAATCTTGTAAGCAAACCCACCATTGAATTGATTTTCAGCAAGAGCATATGCCACTGCCTCCTCATCCCAACACACATACCCTTCACCAACAAACCTTTGATCCCTCAGTATTTTATACTCATTGGGGGTTATTGGTGAATAACTAATATCGGATAACATATTGTCATTTAATTCCACAATAAACTCTAGAGTTCTAAGAGAAAATACAGTTTCATAACCAGCTTTTTCATAAAAATCAAATAAAGGCTGCGTAGCTGGTACAAGCATACTATTACCATCTATTTGCTTTAATAACCTTGAGCTAATCCCTCTTTTTCTCCACTCTGATTTTGTGGCAACCGCGTAAACATAAGAAATAGGTTTATAACTTCCATTATGGAAAATATTTGCTGAGAGAAGGGTCAGCATAGCAACTGGATCCTTATTTTCCACCCAAACCAAGGTGTTTTTATTGGCATATCGGTGTTTAAAATAAAAATCTATATAATCGTCCTCATCCAAAAAACACTCCTTCCAAAGTTTCTTTAAATCAGGAACCATATAAGACTCAGCAAATGTTATCATATATTCCATCTCCTTCTTTACTTATTGCGTAAGGAATACTTTTCTAACAGAATTTCAGGATAATAAGATAATTTCGCTTTTCTTAATCCCTCTTCTCCTAAGTCCTCTTCACGATTTACGTACTTATACTCTTGACAATTATTTAGAACTAATTGCTGGTTTATCATAGGATAAGCACCCTGAATATCTGAAAATGCTTTTTCTATATGAACCACAAATGTATCTGAATTTAATGGTTCTCCTATAGAGTAGGCAACCACTTTTCCCTCTTTTCTTAAGAGTCCGCCCACTAATCCCAACTCAAAAAAATTCTTAAAAGCTGCTTTTACTGCACAAAATTCATGAAGTAAGCTTTCATCCTCACTACAATTATACACTTTACACCATTCTAAATTCATCAAAAAACACTCATCTAGATTCTCCTTAGTAATAGACTCATAAATCCAATCATCACCATCCTTAAAACGAGCTATGTGATTTCTTTTTCCATGAAGTTTTTTACCAGACAGGGTGCTTAATTTCTGAGTCTCATAAATATAGTCACATTCATCTCTATGAGGAACATAATCAAACTCATCTAGAAAAGCTTCTTTCATGATTTCCACTGCTTCTTCCACCATACCACGAAGATGAAAATTGACTCCTCTTTCTTTTGCATCTTCCATTAATGCTAAAATTACTGGTCGTATATCACCCTTACCAGCTGGAAAGGTATAAACTTCCCGACCTTCAAATTTACTTTTCATACAATAAAATCCATTCACATCCGCAAACTCTATATGGTTAGACTCACTCCAAATAAAGTTATTTGCAAAGGTATATTCACAACTTTTAAAATCTGATTGCTTTAATCTCTCATCTATCCATTCTTTATCACTTAGTTCGATCTTTTTAAAATTTAACATAATTCTCCTATTTCTATTTTGTATTTTTCTTAATTCCTATTTTAAATATTTTATGGGGCAGTTCAAATATAAAAACAATACCAAGGACAATTGCAACTGCCACTTTAAGAGCTAAAAAACCTTTATCTGAAGCCAAAACAAGGTCATTGATCACAATATAATAAGCCATCCAATAGATTCCTGCTCCTGGCACTAATGGTAGTATACCAGAAATCAAAAAGATGGTTACTGGACATTTTTTTCTAACTGCAAAGAGTCTGGAAAGAAAAATCACAACTAAAGTAGTAAAAAAGGTTGCCTCTGTTATGGTAATAAAACCAGTGAGCCATTTATAGAACACCCAACCCACAGCTCCAATAAAACCACAATAAAGATTGTATTTTTTTTCTACCCCATACAACACGGAAAAAGCTAACGTTCCTAAAAAGGCAGCAAAAAAATTATAAATCATAACATAACGCCTCCTAGCAGTTTATTGTATATGGTAAACACCAAACCTACCCCCATTGCAATTGATAAGGCTACCAAAAGAGTATCCAATATTCTAACAGAACCTGAAATATAATCCCCATCCGCAAATTCTCGAATGGAGTTTGTAAATGAAACTCCGGGAATCAATGGAATAATAGAACCAATGACCATTTGATTGAGATGATTTCCAATTAAGAAATGATAAAGTAAGACTGACAATAAGGTAACCAAGGCACTACCTGATATATTTGCTACAATTTTAGAAAGATATTTGCTGCTAATAAATATAATATAGGTATAAAGAATGCTCCCTGTTAAAAATGCAGCCATACAATCTGGTAAATCCCCTCCAAATAGATAACAAAAGCAACCACTTCCAATTCCAGAGGCAAGAATTCTAATGGCTCTTGGTTTATTAGGCATTTGTTGAATTTTTTCTAGTTTTTCTTTTACTTGTGCTATAGTATAGGTACCTGCTTCAATTTCACGTGAGAGTTGATTAATGGCTGATACTTTGTCCAGTCTGGATGCACTAATTGGAATATGCATAACCTTCGCAAAATATTTCTCTTTTTCATTACCCGCAGTAATAAATAAACCACTGCTAAATACAAATGAACTACTGGATTCCACCCCGTAGAACTTTGTAATTCTTTCCATTGTATCCTCAATACGAAATATTTCTGCACCACTTTCCAAAAGAATATGGCCAGCCATTACTGCTACATTAAGAACATCTCGTTCATTTTCTTTCATATTCCTCACCTACTTATACATCATAGTTACCACACCTATTTATGATTATTTCCACAAAATAGCCTTAGTAAACAAAATGGGTAGTTTCCAGACATTTCTAGAAACTATCCATTTTCAACTTACATATCTCTAATGTATTCTAAAATTTAAAGATCAGGCTTTTTACTATTATTTAAATTTTAATTTATCTCAAGCAATGATTTTGTTGTACTGCTGACTTCATCGGAGTCATAGTAGGAAATATAGTCATATGCTGTTTCCCCATCACTATCTTTAATGGTCTTATCAGCTCCATGAGTAATGAGAAGTTGAACAAGGTCTTCATTGGTTACTGCACGCATAAGAGGCGTAACCCCTTTTGTATTTTGTGTATTAGGATTGGCACCCTCTAACAAATATTTTTCCACTAAGTCTACTGAAAAATCATTGGATACTGCAATGTGTAAAGGAGTGCTTCCATATGTGTTCTGAGCATTAAAATTACACTCGTAATTAGCCAGAACATACTCAGCCATTTCTTCTGTACTTACAAGATGGAGAAGTGTACTCGCATTAGCAGTTGGTTGGGTTAATTCATATCCCTTGTTCATAAGTTCTTGTAATAGCCCCATATCATCTCCCATAAGGGCAGCATGAGCAACGTTAAATCCTTCTACTGTCAGTGTATCTTCTGGTACTCCTGCTTCTAGTAACAACTCATAAGTATCCTTGGCACCATAACATGCACTGGTATGCAAAGCATTCCACCCATAATAATCTACGATTGATAAATCAGCTCCTGCTTTCATAAGCATTTCTATATAAGCAGTATCCTTAAGTTCACTAGCATATAAAACTGCTGACATTCCATAGCTATTTAATAGAGTAAGGTCTGCACCTTTATCAATCAGCATCTGAGCAGCATCAGCACGACTATAATAGATTGCAAATGCTAATGGAGATGGAAAATCTTCATCTGTATCTGTAAGGTTAATATTAGCACCTTCATCTAGTAAAATTGTCATGGCATCAAAATTATCCTCTACAATTGCAGCATAAAGAGCAGCATAATTATCAGCATCAAAATAGTCCAAATCTATGTTGCTGGATGTTATGTATTCCTTTAAACCCTCATTGTCAAAATCTTCAATATAGGAGTATATATCTTTTTCTTTTTTCGCTCCTGCAGAATCATCAGAAGACATAATACGGTAAACAACTGCACTTAGACCAACTATAACAAAAAATAGTATGAGTATAGATGCAATAAGTATTTTGGTGTTTTTATCCTTTCTTCTATGATCATTGTCTTGGGGATAATTACTGTGCATACTATAATTTCCAGAATCATGATTTTGGTTATAATTATTTTGATAATCACTCATTTTTAAATCCTCTCCTTGCACTTCTTTTATTTTATTAAGTTTTTATTTTAACATAGGGATAAGACAAAATCAACTATGAAAGCTTATATTTATCCTCTAGTACTGTCCAAAAAATGGATTACACGAATATATAATATGAAACTAATATGTTATAAGGCTTTAAAATAGACTAAAAAAATGGTATACTAAAAAAAAATAGGGTCTTATGACTACATGGAGGAATTATTTATGGAATCTTTATTGTCAAACTCACACAATTTATTGCTCTCTATTGTTGAAATTTCTATTTTGTTATTTGAATTTGTTGGGGTTTTTGTTTTATTGATTGCAGGATGCAAGGGTTTTTGGGGATACCTAACAAAAAATCCACTCACTCGTCTTAATCTTGCAAAAGGTATGGCAATGGCTCTGGAGTTTAAGCTAGGTGGAGAAATCCTGCGAACGGTCACTGTTCGGGACTCAAGCGAAATGCTGATTGTTGGTGGGCTTATTGTCCTACGATCTGCACTTGCAATTCTCATACATTGGGAGATTAAAACAGAAGAAAATAATGAAGGACTCATTAAGGAATCCCCAAGTGAATAAAATAATACGATTTATAATTTTAAATGCAGAGAAGGTGCTACAACCCAATATATTCTTTGGATTTTAGCACCTTCTTTCCTTATATTAATCTACTGAAACTACTGCACCTTGATATTTATCAGCAATAAATTGCTTAATCTCTTTACTTTTTAACACTTCAACAAGAGTTTTAATTTCTGCTCTGCTTTCATCACCTTCTTTTACAGCAATGATATTGGCATAAAGTTGTGCTGCATCAGAATCCTTCTCTTCTCTAGCAAGAGCATCAGTCACTACATTAAAGTTTGCCAACAATGCATAATTACCGTTCAATACACCAAAATCCACATCATTCATTACTCTTGGTATCTGTGCCGCTTCTAATTCGACAATTTTTACATTATAAGGATTTTCTTCAATATCATTAATTGTTGCAGTTAAACCAGCTCCAGCTTTTAATGTAATAATTCCATTGCTTTCTAATAGTAATAAAGCTCTAGCTTCATTGGTAGCATCATTAGGTACTGCGATACTTGCGCCATCTGTTATGTTTGCTAAATCTTTAGATTTGCCAGGATAAATTCCCAGTGGTTCATAGTGAATTGCTCCAGCTGATACTAACTTGGTTCCACGTTCTTTATTAAAGTTATCAAGATATGGAAGATGTTGGAAATAGTCAGCATCCACATCACCTGCATCTAATACTGGGTTTATTTGAGTATAGTCTGTAAATTCTACAATCTCTAAATCAATCCCCTTCTCTAGTAAAAGTTTTTTTGCCTCTTCTAAAATCTCTGCATGTGGAGTTGGGGTAGCCGCTATTGTAAGTTTTGTTGTTGCTGTAGTTGTAGTAGCAACGGTGGTTGTTTCAGAACCTTCTGCCTTGGTTTGTGCTGTAGTAGGTGTGCTAGATTTACTACTACCACAAGCGGTAAGACCCACTGCCATTATAGTACCCATTGAAAGTACTGTGATCACTTTTTTAAATACATTGTTTTTTTTCATAAATAATTCCTCTCTCCTCTTAATTTCTTATTCTTACATTCAACTATAATGATACGCTGTATTGGAATGTCGAATTCATATAACATTTATATGTTTACTATATTATAATGCAAATATTACACCAATATAGGCTATATGTCAAGCCTTTTTCAACTTAATAATTTTGTTTTACTTCACAATTCAACTTATCTTTTAAAACATATCATAGCACTATGCATTAATCTACAATTCTTTTATCTGACCTTTTTGAAATTCTCATACCTATAAACTGTATTACCTGTACTAAAATAATAAGTAATATCACCGTTATCCATAAAATATCCATTTGATATCGGACATATCCGTAGCGGATGGCAATATCCCCCAAACCACCACCACCTACAGCACCAGCCATAGCTGAATAACCTAAAATGGTACCAGTGGTTATGGTACTTCCCACAAGAAGTGAAGGTTTTGCCTCAGGTAATAGGACCTTTACTATAATGCTAAATATAGATGCACCCATACTTTGTGCTGCTTCCACAACACCTTGATCTACCTCTAATAAGGAAGACTCAATCATTCTTGCCACATATGGAGCTGCTGCAATCACTAAAGGAACAATAGTGGCTGTGGCACCATAACTTTTTCCAGCAATTAACTTAGTAAAAGGAATAATTAAAACCAAAAGAATCAAAAATGGAACTGACCTTAATATATTTACTACAAAGTCTGTAATGGAATAAACTACAGGCATATGTCGCAAGCCACCTTTACGGCTTATAACTAATAAAACAGCAACTGGCAGACCCAGAATATAGGCAAAAATGGTTGAAACGATGGTCATATACAGCGTTGCATTTAGACCCTCTACTAACATCATCAAAATTTTAGAGTCCCACATAATCATTCAACTCCTCTACTGTTAGATTTCTACTTCTTAAATAATAAATTGCCTTCTCACATTGTAAGGTATCTTTAGGCAATTGCAAAATCATGTGTCCATGAGCTTTCCCATCAATATCCTTTGTATCTGCAAACAGAATATTTACAGGTATTTTACATTCCAATATCAATTGATAAATCACAGGCTCAAAAGAAGAACTGCCATCAAAGATAACACGAATGCAGTGTTTGCCCATGGTAACTTGAGTAACACCACTGGTTTGATAAATAAGCTTCTTAGCCACATCCGATTTTGGTTTTGTAAATACCTGCTCTACTGTACCTACTTCAACCAAGTTACCATTATCTAGTATGGCAACCTGATTACAAATACTTTCCACAACCGTCATTTCATGAGTAATCATTACAATGGTGATTCCAAACTTCTGGTTAATTTCCTTTAAAAGCATTAAAATAGACTTTGTGGTTTTGGGATCTAAGGCACTGGTTGCCTCATCACAAAGTATAATCTTAGGGTTGGTAGCAAGTGCCCTTGCAATTGCAACTCTTTGCTTCTGTCCACCACTAAGCTGTGAAGGGTAGGCATCCACCTTATCAACAAGTCCTACAATATCTAAAAGTTCGTTAATTCTAGTTTCAATCTGGTTCTTTTTCATCCCTGCAATTTCCATGGAAAATGCAATATTTCCTTTTACTGTTCTTTGCTGTAGCAAATTAAAATGTTGAAATATCATAGAAACATCTTGTCGAAGAGTTCTTAATTCCCAATTATTTAATTGGGCTAAATTTTTGTTACCAATTATAACAGACCCACTGGTAGGTCTTTCTAAAAAGTTTATACAACGAATCAATGTGCTTTTGCCGGCACCACTCATTCCAATAATTCCAAAAATGTCTCCCTTTTGAATATCCAAATTAATATTATGCAGGGCATGAACTGTGGTGTTTCTACTATTAAATGTTTTGTCTAAATTTACTAGTTTTATCAACGGTTCCATCTCTTACACTACCTCATTTCCTATAACTATACAAATTTAATTCATGTTAATATTGTTGAAGTATAGCCTACCATAATAGAGCTGTCAAGTAGGAATTATTACTAATATAGAGCTAATATGTTTAAAATTTCAACTTACTAAATCTCAGAAAAGCCTCATTTGTTCATAGTGATAGGCACGTTGATAAGCCCTGATAATATTTGACATGGTATAATGAATTCCAGCTGCTTCACACTGGGTTGCTAAAAGATGCCACAACTTTTTGGCATTGGGACTGCTGCAACTATATGAATAATTAAATTGTTTTTCGTACTTTTCTTTTAGCCCTGTCCCTCCAAAGTTTTCCTCTAATTTATTAAGATACCATTCTCTTTGATTTTGCCTTAAAGTAACTCCAAATGAAGGATAAATAAACTTAGCGCCACATTCTTTTGCCTCTTTGATAATGCCCAGAATATTATCTTCATTATCTTCTAAATAAGGAAGCACTGGCATCAATAAGATTCCTGTAAATATACCCGCTTCTGATAGTTTTGCAACTGCTTCAAATCGCCTGGAAGATACCGGTGCATTTACCTCTACTTTCTTGCATAGTTCATCATCTTTGGAAGTAATGGTAATTTTGCAGATAACTGGTGAATGTTCTGCTATCTCCAAAAGAACATCCTTATCTCTTACAATCAAGTCACTTTTAGTGGCAATTGCAGACCCAAATCCAAATGCAGCCTGAAGCTCTAATGCATGTCTTGTAAGCTGTAATTCCTTTTCCAAAGGGTTATAAGGGTCACTCATAGCTCCTGTAGCAACCACTCCGGTTTTTACCTTCCGTCTAAGGTCATCTCTAATGATTTTAAGAGCATGATCTTTTACACATACCTTATCAAAGTTTTCAATATGATAGCACTCACTTCGGCTATCGCAGTAAATACAACCATGGTTACAACCACGATAAATATTCATATTGTAATCGGTTCCAAACCATTCCCTTGTTTTGGTTCTGGTTACTATTGTTTTTGCTGGAATATATTCTATCATATGCTACCTTCTATTCTATTTAGTAAGTCTATTATAATAACATAAACAAGACAATACTATGTCATATTTAAAAAATTATTTCGACAACACAAAAAAAAGACTCCAATAGTCTCTTTTATGGATTGACCATATAAAATAATCTTTGCTCATAGGAAGTGTCTGGTTGTAACCAACGATTCGCATTCATTGTGTATAAAATGCAGCAGATTGGTGTAACTTACACTGCTGCATTTTAAATAATCTTTCATAAATACACGTTGAACTTTTCCTCTGTACAAATCATAATTTACTTATGGTTACTCTCTATAGGTTATAATTCCAGTATTTTCATCCATTCCATCTACAATTGCCAAAGATTCTACACGGATTCCTTGGGATCTAAGTAGATCTCCACCCTGTTGAAATCCTTTTTCAATGATAATTCCAGCTCCAATCAAAGTGGCTCCTGAATCTTTTACTAATTGGCTTAACCCCAACAGAGCACAACCATTGGCTAAAAAATCATCAATGACAAGAACTCTATCTTCAGGCTTTAAAAAATCCTTGGATACAATGATATCATATACCCTGCTATGGGTAAAGGATTCCACTGTACTGGTATATACTTCCCCTGCAATATTCTTGGTCTTGGATTTTTTCGCGAATACTACTGGAACATTAAAACTTTGAGCCACAATACAAGCAATACCGATTCCTGATGCCTCTATGGTCAAGATTTTTGTAACATTATCCTCAGTAAATCTTTTTTTAAATTCTTTTCCAAACTCTTGAAAAAGCGATATATCCATTTGGTGATTTAAAAAACTATCCACTTTTAGAACATTACCAGCTCGAACTACACCATCTTTATTAATACGATCCTTTAGAAGCTGCATCTTGACTCTCCTTTTTTCCCTTGTACATTATTTAATATTTGTATTTTAAACTATTATTCCACATTATGCAACAGCTGTTCTCACGGAATCAATTCCAAAATAACAGAAAATTTATAGAATAACAAGTTTTAAATTCTCACTATCCCCTAAAATACAAGCTGTAAAGCACGAATTTTCATCAATATCCAAATCAAATGCAAGTAAATGTTCCATCACTTCTTCAGTTGCTTCCATGGCAGAAAATTCTATTACTGATTTTATATTTTTTGTTTTGTCATTTGTTGCTCTGGTAACAAAGAATTTATGATCACCCGCTTTAGCTGGCTTTAAAGGTGTGGCATCCATAAAATGTAAATCTTTAAAAATTGATTCTCCATCCCTCATCTTAACATCAAAGGTAGATTTATCATCACACATATTAACAACTCTGAGACCAGCTTTTTGATTGCCCATGATATTCATGTTATCATCAAGATGAATGATTTCTATACCTTCCTTTGTACATACTATTGCAATTGTTGAATCTTCTCCCCCTGCAAGTGGTAAGGTCTGAGTAATTAACATAGTTTCGGTTTCTTTTTCTACTCGACTAACTGTTATGGTGTGATGTCCTTCTGGGATTTTTTCATAACTAGTTGCCTCACCAAATGTCATATCTTTTATATTAATGGTATCACCCACTATAACTCGGAAGGTATCTGGACTATTAATCCCATTTATAATACGTACTTGTGCATGATTTTCAGGCATAGTTCTTGTTTTTTGATTCCATTGACCATTGGACATTAAATCATTCATTTGTTGATTCAATGGCATTTCACAGGGTGCATATTGAAAATCCTCATACATCATTGACATTTTTGATTCCATGTTCATGTTATATGGGTCCTGATTCATCATTAAATTTCCCATACTCATGGTTGGCGTAGAGTGACTCATTTGGTGATCCATATGGCAATTGCAATTTCCCATGGGGTGGTTTTCATGATTTTCCAATGCCTTTTGACAAGGGTTCATGGATCCCATATGGCATTGATTCATTCTCATAGCCTGATTCCCTTGATTCATTGGTCTCATATGGCATTGATCCATTCTCATTGCTTGATTTCCTGCATTCATTGGGTACTCATGACAATGATCCATTCCTATTGCCTGACTTCCTGGATTCATTGGTCTCATATGACATTGATCCATTCTCATTGGCTGATTTCCTTGATTCATTGGTCTCATATGACATTGATCCATGTTCATTGCCTGATTTCCTTGATTCATTGATCACATATGGCACTGATCCATTTTCATTGCCTGATTTCCTTGATTCATTGATCCCATATGGCACTGATCCATTCTAATTGCCTGATTTCCTTGATTCATTGATCCCATATGACACTGATCCATTCCCATTGCCTGATTTCCTGAATTCATTGGTCTCATATGACATTGATCCATTCTCATTGACTGATTTCCTTGATTCAATGGGTACTCATGATAATGCTCCATTCCTATTGCATGATTTCCTTGATTCATTGGTCTCATATGATTTTGATTCATCCCCATTGCATGATTTCCTTGATTCATTGGCATCCTGTTTATATGACCCATATTTATGTGGGGGGTGGATTGAGGTATGGTATGATTTATTGTTCTCATTGGTTGAATAGGCTGAGTCATTGGAACATTATTGACTGTGCCCATAGTCATGTAAGGAGTGGGTTGTGCCATTGGAGGATTTATGATTTCAACTGTCACATTATTCTGATTTATTGTATGGTTATCCATTCCCATGGATTGATTTCCCATAGTTTGATTCATTTGTGGCATAGAGGGAGTTACTCTTGGCATCATGGTATTAGATTGAGTGATAGGAGGGGTTACTGTTCTCATGGGGTTAGTAACCTGAGGTGCTGGTGGGGTTACCATTCTCACTGGTTGGGTTACCTGAGGCATAGTTGGTGTTATCATTGTTACTGGTTGGATTGTTTGGGGCATGGGTGGTTTAACCATTTTCTCTGGTTGAGTCGTTTGAGGCACGGATGGTGCCACCATTCTCACTGGTTGGGTTACTTGAGGCATGGAGGGAGGTACCATTGTCATGGGCTGTTTTGCCTGAGGAACTGGTTGATTTACTATCGCCCGATTTCCCTGATTCATCATTGTATTGTTTTTTTCCTTGTTCATGTTACTCTGGCTTGTAGAAGATGTGGGTATTCCTTTTGCCAAGTAGTAGCCCCCCATGGTACTATTGCTTGCAGGCACATACTTGCTATTTGTATTTTGGCGGTTTGTCATATTTTTCCCTTGATTCCTATATTCCATTGTAAGCTCCTAAATATGGTTTTACTTTAAGTTATGACAAATCCTTTTATTTGTACCACGTCCCCGATATTTTCTTTTGCTTATAACTGACTCCAGCATTTATTTTACCAAACACTTTTATAACTTAAGAAAGAAGTATATAGAAGAAACACTTTAAAAGATGCCACTTACTATATACTTCCTATTTAATTTATATATTAATTCAGCACAAATTTTTCAATGGCATATGCCACACCATCCTCATTGTTGCCTCGTGTAATAAAATCTGCAACCTCTTTTACTTCTATACTTGCATTCCCCATGGCTACCCCAAAACCCACCATCTTTATCATCTCAAAGTCGTTGCCACTATCTCCACAAGCCATAATTTCCGATCTATCAATTCCAAATAGTTTCCCAAATTCTATTAAAGATCTCCCTTTGTTCACCATAGACTTATTTAATTCCAAATTGATCGGACTGGCTGATGTGACAATAATATCATTAATTCTGCCTAATTTACTCCATATTTCAGTTCGTAAAGACTGGTCTGCAAAAAGCAAATGGATTTTTTCGATTGGTTTATTATTTTCTCTTATAAATGTTACAATATCTTCTATTGTCCTTCGGCTTTCTCTGAAATAATTGGCGAAGTTTTCGTCCGGAACGAAGTGCAAGATATTGTCTATATCACACTTGCGAGAATAGGCCTCCCCATCAATATAGGGTTCTATCATAATGTCATATTTAGTCAGTTCCTCAATAATCTCTAAAGCCCGTACACAGGGAATACCCTCTTGATATATAAATTTATTTTCCTTTAAATCCACAATTAGTGCTCCATTGGCAGTAAGGGCATATCTTATTTCTGGTACCGCATCCAACAATTCATTGGGAATTCCAGAAATAGGTCTGCCTGTTGCAGGTATTACAATGGTTCCCTGTTTGATTGCTGACCTAATAGCTTCTATAGTATTGCCTGATATTTGTTTTTGATCATTAAAAAGTGTTCCATCCAGATCAAGCCCAATTAATTTAATATGTTTCATAACTCTCCTCATTTTCTAACCATTCATTTGCAAAACTTGACTCCATTGTCCAATCACTATTTATGATGTTTTAGTATCCACAGGATTATGTATGGGAAATAATCAAGTCCATATTTCCTTCAAGTTCATATTCTCCATAGGCATAAGGCAAAATAAAATGATCTCCCTTTCTAATTTCCTGACCATCAATCCTTCCTTCTCCGGAAATTATGCTGAACAACTGATAATTATAAGTTTGAGAAAAAGAGTGTTGACCCCGAATATGAACCATGTCCACTCCATAAAATTCACATTGAATTAACTCCTCTTTCTCAAAGGTTGTATTTTTAACTAAGCTTCTATGACTTTTCTCCTCTACATAAGGATTTCGAATTACATCAATGCTTTTTTCTATATGTAATTCTCTAAATTCACCATGATAAATACGGTCATAATCAAACAAACGGTAGGTAATATCGCTGCTCTGTTGTGTTTCTAAAATAACAGTGCCCCCTTTGATTGCATGAACGGTTCCTGGATTGATTTGAAAAAAATCACCTTTTTTTATAGGCCTTACTTTTATTAAATCCATAAATCTATGATCTTTTATCATGTTCACCAGCTCTGCTTTTGTGGTGGCATTATGCCCTACCACTATAGTGGAATTAGGCTCACAATCTAATATATACCAACACTCCGTTTTTCCTAATGAACCATTTTCATTTGCTTTTGCATAGGTATCATCTGGATGTACTTGAATACTTAAATCTTCTTTGGCGTCTATAATTTTTACTAATAAGGGAAAGACTTCACCTTCTTCATTACCAAATATTTCTCTATGATTTTCCCATAACCAACTTAATTTTTCCCCTTTAAAGCTTCCCCTTTTGATAGAACAGTCTCCAGCTTTATGTGCACTGATTGCCCAACATTCACCTGTGGTATGGCTGGGTATATCATAACCAAATTCTGTCTTTAGCTTATTACCACCCCAAACTGCCTCTTTAAAAACTGGTTCTAAAAATAATACTTCCCTCATTCTAATTCCTATGCATCTGCTTGCTAGATACATAAACCCTTTCTATTTTTTACATTTATAGTTGCCTAAATTCAAACAAAAATCAAATATTAAGTTACAAGTTCTTATAATTACTTAACCATCTTTTTTAGTAGTTTACTGCATAAAAAAGAATTTTACAATGGTTTGTCCAAAAATGTTTGACACTTTTTACAAAATATGCTATTCTGTAGTTAGTTTGCAAATAGGTGCAGCTAGAACATTTATATATATCTTGGAGGTATTAACATGAACAAAGGTACAGTAAAATGGTTTAACAACCAAAAGGGTTACGGATTTATTTCTGACGAACAAGGAAATGATGTTTTCGTTCATTACTCAGGTCTCAGCATGGATGGTTTCAAAGCTTTAGAAGAAGGCGAAGCAGTTGAGTTTGAAGTAACTAACGGCACAAAAGGTCCTCAGGCTATTAACGTAACAAAATTATAATCTAGTAATTCCAGTGTGCCTTTTTCTATCTATATATTTATATACAGATTAAAAAGCAAGATTGAAATAAAATATGTGATTATAAAAAAAACTATCCAATCGGATAGTTTTTTGCGTTTCAATCCTGCTTACCTACTTCTTTTCAAAATTTCTTTCAGATCTTCTACACTATAAATATAGTGGCTGTTACAAAAATGACAGTTAACTTCAATTGGTTCTTCTTCATCAATCATCTCTTGAATGTCCTTTTCTCCAATGCTTACAATTGCCTTTTCTACTCTATCTTTACTGCAATTGCAATAAAACTCTGTAGGCGTTTTTTCCAATATATTTAAACCAAATTCACCTAATATGTGTTCTAAAATCATTTCTGGAGTATTGCCCAAATTTAATAAGGTAGTAATTGGAGTCATTTCATTTATTTTAGCTTCCAGTTTTGTAATTATTTCCTCTGATGCATCTGGTAGCAATTGAATAATTAATCCTCCAGCTTGTCTTACTGTGTTATCCCGATTCATTAATACGCCTAAAGCAACTGAAGAAGGTACCTGTTCTGAAGTTGCAAAATAATAGGTTAAATCCTCAGCAATCTCGCTGGACACTAAGATGGTCTGACCTACATAAGGTTCTTTTAAACCTGTATCTCTTATAACACTTAATACCCCAATTCCTAAAGCAGTTGCCACATCTAATTTTCCTTTATCATTGGCTGGAATGATTACATTCGGATTTCCAACATATCCTTTTACATTGGCTTTGGAATCAGCTGTTACTGTAATACTTTCTATAGGTCCATCGCCTTTAATCTGTAAAGTCAGTATGTTTTTATCACCCTTCATCATGCTTCCCATCATGGCTCCAGCACTTAACAAACGACCTAAGGCTGCCGTAGCTACTGGGCTGGTATTATGAGCCTCTCTGGCTTTTTCTACTAATTCTCTGCTGGTTATGGCAAAGGCTCTAATTTGACCTTTTCCAGCAGTTGCTCGTATCATATAATCTGACATAAAGTTCTCCTTTTATTCTCAATGGTTAGTTTTCTAACTTTACATCTATTTCCCTTGTTCTCTGGCAATTATATAAATTCTTTCACTATCCTCTCTCGGAATGTCCCTTGTAAATGCATCGTAAGCCACTACAAATTCCATCCCAGCCTGATCTAATGCATCCTTTATCAATTCCAAAGAGTAAGCTCTCTGGTAATGGGTTTCGCAAAATTTATGATATCTCCCATCCTCAGCTTCTGTAAATATGGTTAAATCGTACTCATTCACCTGATCTTCTTTATCATAATAATTTTCCCAAATAAAACTGCTTGTTTCTCTATTCTCAGCTATAGTCAAATCACCTAAAAGCTCTCTATACTTGTATTCGGTATTTAAATCGAATATAAAAATCCCTTTAGGATCCAGGTAATTATTTACCAGCTTAAAAACATCAATCAATTCTTCCCTTTTTAATATATAATTTAAGGAATCGCATATGCTAATTACAGCACTTACAGTACCATATAATTCGAACTCTCTCATATCCTGCAAAAGATATAGAACACTCTTATCCCCACCTTGTTGCTTTTTCCTTGCTGACATCAACATATGTTCAGAGTTGTCCACCCCTATCATATCATATCCTTTTTCCAATAAAAGCTCAGTGAAACTACCAGTTCCACAACCTAAGTCCAGTAATATCCCCTTTTCAATTCCATATTCTTTAAGTAAGCTGACTACATATTCACACCATTCATGGTATGGTATGTTATCCATGAATAGGTCATATACCTCAGCAAAACTTGTATAAGCGTCCAAATTTTCACCTCCAAGTAAATATATACTAAGCTATACTACCAACTTTATACCAAAAAAGCAAGATGCCTTTCACTTGATTATTGGAAATAAATTTCGTATACTAGATTTAGTAGCATTATTACAACCCCTTACTAGTCCATAAAACAAATCTATCTTTAATCCCCCAGAAAGGTATCCCATGAAAAACACTACTTTAAACAAACAAATACGATTTTCTTATCTACCTAAATTAATATGTCCCATTTTGCTAATAATAGCAGTTTTTATCATAGAGAATAAAAGAATAATATAATGGGATGTTGTACATACAACACCCCACTTTTTTTATTTTCCACAACATTTTTTATATTTTTTGCCACTACCACATGGGCATGGGTCATTCCTACCCACTTTATCATCTTTTACTATAGTTCCAGAAAGCTTTTGTTTTTTATATAATTCTTTTCTTTTTTCCTCTGGAATCAAATTGTCCCACTGTGGTAAATTATAAAGCCACTCTGCCTTAGCACCAACCATATTGTAATAGAGTTTTTCAACATCTATATCAATAACAACCTTGGTATCCTCTTCTAGATTCTCTTCTATTAGATTGGAATTCTTTAAACTTTCATCAATTCCATCTAAAAAACCGGTGATGGTAAGTATATCTGTATGATACTTCTCTGCCAATTCCGATACTGTACCTTCTACTTTTTTATTTTCTGTAAGCAATTGTTCATAAATTCCTTTTTCAACATTAAAGTAAGCTGCCCATAACATATTGCTGTCTTGTTTACTCATCTCTTGGTTATATGCTTTGTCTCTCCAAGTTTCTAATAAGCCCATTTTTGTACCATCCTTTTTATTTTAAATTTTTTATATAGTATTGTATAATTTCTTTTATACTGTCTATAATATGAATGTCTAGGAAATGAAATCCCCTCACTTCCTAACATTCAAAAGAAAAAGAAATACTTATCCTCCCCTTTTAAGAGCAGCCGAATCCCCTCGGCTGCTCTTTGCATTATTTGCATTGCAACCAGTTGATATTTTTCTCCATAACGCTTATAATAGGTCTCATGGGAGGTGCAAAAATTGAAAACAAAACGTATTCTAGCTATACTAGGTGTTATATTTCTGGTGGGACTTTATTTATCTACCCTGGTATTTGCCTTAATGAAAAACCCGATGGCAACCAATCTGCTTATGGCATCCATCTTGTCCACAATTTTTATTCCTATTATACTTTATGCAATTCAATTGATTGCAAAAGCCTTAAAGGTAGAGGAAAAGGAAGAGTAATCTTCCTATCCTTTTATAATGATCTCATCTCTTCCCGGACCATTTGAAATCATCTTAATTGGTATTTCAAGCTCTTTTTCTATGGCTTCAATATAATTTCTACAATTAAGAGGAAGATCTTTATAATTCTTGATTCCACGAATGTCTGACTTCCAACCTGGAAATACTTTATAAACAGGTTTTGCCTTTTCTAAAATTGTTGTAGATGGAAAATCTTTTGTTACCTTATTGTCAATCTCATAACCAATACATACAGGAATCTCATCTAAATATCCTAATACATCCAGCACTGTAAATGCAGCTTCTGTTGCTCCTTGAATTCTGCATCCATATCGTGTGGCAACTACATCCAACCAACCCATACGTCTAGGTCTTCCAGTGGTAGCCCCATATTCTCCACCATCACCGCCTCGTCTCCTAAGCTCGTTTGCTTCCTCACCAAAAATTTCACTTACGAATTCACCAGCACCTACTGCACTAGAATAAGCTTTTACTACAGCCGTAATATTCTTAATTTCATAAGGAGGAATACCTGCACCAATAGCACCATAAGCTGCAAGAGTAGAAGATGAGGTAACCATCGGGTAAATTCCATGATCTGGATCTTTCAAAGACCCTAATTGACCTTCTAGTAGTATATTCTTATTTTCCTTAATGGCATTATGCAGATAAAGTGAAGTATCGCAGACAAAAGGTGCAATCATTTCTTTATATTCCATAAGTGTTTCAAATAGTTCCTCTTGATTTAATAAGGGCTTATGGTACAAGTGTTCTAACATAATGTTTTTCAGGTTACATACACTGTTTAATTTTTCCTTCAATAAAGCTGGTTCACCAAATAATTCGCTTACTTGAAAACCAATTTTTGCATATTTATCTGAATAAAATGGAGCTATTCCAGATTTTGTTGAGCCAAAGGATTTTCCTGCAAGTCGTTCTTCTTCATAGGCATCAAATAAAATATGATAAGGCATAAGAATTTGAGCTCTGTCAGAAACTAAGATTTTAGGACTTGGAACACCTTTCTTTACTAGCTCTTCAACTTCATTTAGTAAATATGGAATATTTAATGCTACGCCATTGCCAATAACACTCGTAGTATGATTATAAAAAACTCCGGAGGGCAATAAATGTAATGCAAATTTACCATAATTATTAATAATTGTATGACCTGCGTTGCTCCCGCCTTGAAACCTAACAATAATATCAGACTCCTGAGCTAGCATGTCTGTTAATTTTCCTTTTCCTTCGTCACCCCAATTGGCACCAACGATTGCTCTAACCATTCATATTACCTCCTAATTGTTTTACTTGCAAAATACACTTATACAGTATAAATGAAGTATTGACTAAAATCAATAGAGTAATTATGTTTCCCCTATCAATTATATTTTAATTTACATTTTAAATGATTTAAGAGTAGCGTTTTTAAAATACTATAAGACACTTATTGTTACTTATAACTAGCCTTCATTAAATACTAATTATAAGTTTTACAAATTATGAATTGAGGTAAACTATGTTAACCACACGTTTCAAACAATTGAGGACATCACTTAAACTAAAGCAATCTGATATTGCTAATATATTAAATATATCCAGAGAAGCTTATTCTATGTATGAAACCGGGAAAAGACAACCCGGATATGAAACCATTATGTTCCTTGCTGACTTTTATAAAGTAAACATTGATTTTATTATGGGGCATACCGAAATCATGGAGCCTCTCCCTTTTATTACAAAGGATGAACTGGCATTCATACAACTATTTCGAAATGCAGATAGAAGAGGAAAAGAAAATGTTGTATCTGTATTAAAATATGAGTCCAATCGGACTCTTATAGATAGGCAGCATTTCAAACAATAAACGGATGCCATTTTTTGCATCCGTTCAGAATTATTATACCTTTATCTCTGCCTCAAGACCTAGAAGTTCTTTATGGTCTTCTAAAACTTTAGCAATCACTTCACCTAAAAATTCTTCTACCTGCTCCTTTGAGCGACCAATATACTTATGTGGATCCATAGTTTTCTTTAGTTCTTCTAAGGAAAGATTAAATGCAGGGTCAAGAGCAATTAACTCTAAAAGATTGTTATCCAACCCTTTTTCTTTTACATTCCGTCCTGCTTCCATGGAGAGTTCTCTAATGCGCTCATGAAGCTCCTGTCTGTCTCCTCCTGCCTTTACTGCATCCATCATGATATTTTCTGTGGCCATAAAAGGAAGTTCACTCATAAGGCGTTTTTCAATTACTTTAGGATACACTACCAAACCATCTACTACATTCAGATACAAATCCAATATTCCATCCATTGCTAAAAAACCTTCTGGAATGCTAATTCTTTTATTAGCAGAGTCATCTAGTGTTCTTTCAAACCACTGAGTGGATGCAGTAATCATGGGATTCATTACATCCGCAATTACATAATTGGCAAGAGATGCCATTCTTTCTGTACGCATTGGATTTCTTTTATATGCCATAGCAGAGGAGCCAATTTGATTTTTCTCAAAAGGTTCTTCTATTTCCTTTAGGTGTTGTAACAAGCGGATATCATTGGAAAATTTATGGGCACTACTTGCAATACCTGCTAGCACATTTAATACTCTGCTGTCTATTTTTCTAGAGTAAGTTTGCCCTGATACTGGATAAACACCAGAAAAACCCATATTACTTGCTATGATATTATCTAAAGATTTAATCTTCTCATGATCTCCATCAAATAATTCTAAAAAGCTGGCTTGAGTACCTGTGGTTCCTTTTGAACCAAGAAGTCTCATACTCTTTATTACGTATTCCAAGTCATCTAAGTCAATTTTTAAATCCATCAACCACAAGGTTGCTCTTTTGCCAACTGTAGTAGGCTGGGCTGGCTGAAAATGGGTAAATGCTAATGTGGGTAAAGCTTTATATTGATCTGCAAATTTACTTAACTTTGAAATTACGTTTACTAATTTTTTCTTAATGAGTTCCATTGCTTCTGTCATGACAATTAAATCTGTGTTATCACCTACATAACAAGAAGTCGCTCCCAAATGAATAATTCCTTTTGCTTTTGGACATTGTACCCCATAAGCATATACATGTGACATTACATCATGACGAACCAGAGCTTCTCTTTTTATGGCAACATCGTAATTGATCTGATCCTGATAAGTTTTTAGTTCTTCAATTTGTTCCTCTGTTATATTTAATCCTAACTCTTTTTCAGCCTTCGCAAGAGCAATCCATAATTTTCTCCATGTACGAAATTTTTTATCTGATGAAAAAATATACTGCATTTCCTTACTTGCATAACGCTCTGAAAGAGGGCTTTGATATTTATCCTGCATTGTTATAAGTCCTTTCTATCTCTTTATTTTACGTATTCACCACGAATATCTTCTGTAGGTGGCTCTAAAGGATAAATTCCACTAAAGCAACCATGACAAATTGGTAGATTTTCTGCCACTTCTGATAAACGTTCCATATTTAAATATGCCAAAGAATCAGCACCAAGTATCTGGCAAACTTCCAAAGTGGTACGGTTATGTGCAAGCAGATGATCCTTAGAGGGTATATCCGTTCCAAAATAACAAGGGTGTAAAAAGGGTGGTGAACTAATCCTCAGATGAATTTCTGACGCTCCTGCCTCTCGAAGCATTTTTACAATGTAACCACTTGTGGTACCACGAACAATAGAATCATCAATTAGAATGACTCTCTTACCTTTAACAGCCTCTTTTAAAACATTTAGCTTTATTCGAACACTGGACTCTCGATTACTTTGCTTTGGTTTAATGAAGGTACGTCCCACATAACTATTCTTTACAAAAGCATTACCATAAGGAATTCCTGATTCTAAAGAATAGCCTAAAGCTGCTGCATTTCCTGAATCCGGCACACCTATGACCAAATCAGCATCAATGGGGCTATCCTGAGCCAAACATTTACCCGCTAACATTCTGGAATGATAGACACTGACACCATCAAAAATGGTATCTGGTCTTGCAAAATAAATATATTCAAATACACAACGAGCTACTTTTTCAGGGGCAATACATAACCTCTTATCAGAAAAAATCTCCCCATTTCGTATAGTAACAATTTCTCCTGGCTCCACATCTCTGATAAATTCTGCTCCAATGGTATCAAGAGAACAACTTTCAGAGGTTAGGATATAGGCATTATCTCTTCTACCTATACACAAGGGTTTGAATCCATAAGGATCTCTGGCACCAATCAACTTTCTTGGGCTCATAATCACAAGAGAATAAGCTCCTTTGATTTTTTTCATGGCATTGGCAACAGCATCTTCTACTGAGTCACATTTTACACGTTCCCTTGCAATATGATATGCGATAACTTCTGAATCTATAGTTGTTTGGAAAATGGCTCCTGAATACTCTAATTCTTTTCGTAGTTCTAAGGCATTGATCAGATTTCCATTATGGGCCAATCCCAAAACGCCTTTTATATAATTGATAACTAATGGTTGTGCGTTAGCTCTAGTACTTCCACCAGCTGTAGAATACCTTACATGTCCCACTCCAATATTCCCAGTTAAAGTTTCTAAAATATCAGGAGTAAAGACCTCATTAACCAGTCCCATATCCTTGTGTGAATTTATCTTGCCCTTTGGTCCATAGGTGGCTGTAGTAGCGATTCCACAGCTTTCCTGACCCCGATGTTGAAGAGCAAAGAGACTATAGTAAATGGAAGAAGCCACATCATTGTTGTCAAAATCATAAATACCTATAACACCACATTCTTCATGAACTTCATCATCAAAATCATAACTATCCAGTTGGTTAATGCTCATATTTTGCTTATACCTTTCTAAACTAATTTACAATATTACTTTGGTGCAGCAATTGTATGTAAGGATTAGAGTCCTAATCTTTTGAATACCTCATGATAAGCATCTTCTACATTGCCCATATCCCTACGAAAACGATCTTTATCTAATTTTTCTTTTGTATCCATATCCCATAATCTACAGGTATCTGGTGAAATCTCATCTGCTAATATAATAGTATTATAATATCTTCCAAATTCAACCTTAAAATCTATTAACATAATCCCTACTTCTGCAAAATATTCCTGTAATAATTTATTAATTCTTAATGCTAACTCAGTGATTTTATTAATTTCTTCTTTGGTTGCAAGACCTAGGGCTAATGCATAATAGTCATTAATAAATGGATCCCCTAACTCATCATTCTTATAGCTAAATTCTAGAGTTGGTACTAAAAGCTCAACACCTTCATCAATTCCTAATTTTTTTGAAAAACTTCCAGCAGCAACATTACGTACAATTACTTCTAATGGAACAATCTCCACCTTTTTAACTGCTGTTTCTCTATCACTTAATTCCTCAACAAAGTGGGTTGGTATTCCTTCCTTTTCCAGCTTCTTAAACATATGGTTGGTCATTCGGTTATTAATTACACCTTTTCCTATGATAGTGCCCTTTTTAAGACCATTTAATGCTGTTGCATCATCTTTATAATCTACAATTAATACATCTGGAGCATCCGTTACAAAAACTTTTTTTGCCTTGCCTTCATACAGTAAGTCCATTTTTTTCATAGTTAGAGACCCATCCTTTTATAATCATCATTAGTTATCTTATTTATTATTCCACTTATTAGTTTCTCTAATAAATAATACCATTAACTACAGAAAAATTATAATACACCAACTTTATAATTGCAATACTATTTTAAAACATTTTAAAACCGGACACAAGAGTATCCGGTTTTTAGATAAATTATTTAGTAGTTGCTGCTACTGTTGTTGAGGAAGCTGCTGATGTTGTAGTTGTTGTAGATGTTCCAGTAGTTGTTGTGGCGGTAGTTGCTGTTGTTGTTGATGTGTTTGTTGTTGCTTTTGTAGTAGCTTTTTTGTCTGTAGTTCCACATGCTGAAACAGCAACTGTCATAATCAAAAGCATGAACCCTAAAATAGAATATTTTATTCTTTTCATAATGTAGTCTCCTTTTTTTTATAAGTCATATACTTAATATGTGTAAATTCCGCTACATTATGAATCCAATATTTGTAAATTTTTAATGAATTAAATCACTCATATGATAGTATCCGGCTGGTTTTCCTGCAAGAAACTTAGCAGCCTGAATGGCACCTTTTGCAAATACACCTTTGGAATATGCAGTATGCTTTATCTCAACTACTTCATCATTTCCAGCAAAAATCACTTCATGTTCACCTACAATGGTTCCACCTCGCAAAGCCATCATTCCAATTTCCTTTGGATCACGTTTTTGTGCTGTCGAACTTCTATCATAATTATAATGATACTCGTTATTCAAAACTTCATTGATAGACTCAGCTATGGCTAATGCAGTTCCACTAGGAGCATCCACCTTTTGGTTATGATGTTTTTCAATAATTTCAATATCGAAATCCGCTTCCGCTAATACCAAAGCTGCAGTTTGCACCAGTTTTAATAATGTATTCACACCCAAAGACATATTTGCAGATCTTAAAATAGCCACCTGCTGACTAGCCTCTTCTACATATTGTAATTGTCCATGACTCATACCAGTGGTACAAAGCACCGTAGGAATTCCCAACTTTATGCTATAATCAAGTAATCCATCTACCGCTTTTGCATTTGCAAAATCAATAATTACATCTGCCTCAATATTACAATTTGAGATGGAAGAAAATACTGGATATGTATTTTTCCCATAATCTACAGGATCAACTCCTGCAACAATGGATATTGCTTCATCTTGGGCTATAAGAGAACTTATGGTCTGACCCATTTTTCCATTGCAGCCGTGCATAATTATCTTTATCATTTTATTGTCTCCTATTTTACCAAACCGTATTCTCTCATTGCTTTTTCTAAATGATCTTTGTGAACTGGCTCGATTTGAGTTAATGGCATTCTTAGTGGTCCAACATCCATTCCCATTAGATTCATAGCAGCTTTTACTGGAATTGGATTCACTTCATTAAATAATTCGGTGATAACTGGAATTAGATCTAATTGCAATTTCATACTAGCAGCCACATTTCCCTCTAAATAAGAAATTACCATATCATGAGTTTCTTTTGGTGCGATATTGGAAAGGACAGAAATAACACCTTTTCCACCTAAAGACATAATGGGTAGTATCTGATCATCACATCCTGAATATACATCCAGACATCCTTTGGCCAAATGCATTAATGTGGCAATCTGTGAAATATTTCCACTGGCCTCTTTTACAGCTACAATGTTAGATATACTTTTACCTAATGTTACTGCAGTCTCAGGAAGAAGATTACAACCAGTTCGACTTGGAACATTGTACAATATAATTGGCAAACTCACAGAATTTGCTATTGCGCTAAAATGAGCAATCAAACCTTTTTGTGTGGCTTTATTATAATAAGGTGTAACTACTAATAATCCATCAGCTCCTGCTTTTTCTGCTTCCTGTGATAGATAGATCGCTGTGTTGGTCCAATTGGATCCTGTTCCAGCTATTACAGGAACTCGCCCTGCAACTTTCTCTACAGTAAAACGGATTGCCTCTATATGCTCTTCATGAGTAAGTGTAGATGCCTCTCCAGTAGTTCCACAGATCACAATGCAGTCTGTACCATTGTTAATTTGAAAATTTAAAATTTCTTCTAACATAGGGTAATTCATTTCCCCATCCTTTGTAAAGGGTGTTACAATTGCTACTGCAGCTCCTTGAAAAATAGCCATAATATAATCCTCCTTTGATTTATTTTAGCAGATGGTATATGTGGGTTAAGTCATCTGAAACATGCTATGGGAGTTTCTGGTGATTATGGCGTAGTAATGAGTGACAATTTTTCTCGCCATTCATGTGCGCCTTAGCATAAAAAAAGCTGGCACTGGGCCAGCTCTTAAAGAATGAAGTTATAGTTCAACAATTTCGCTCTTTAAGTAGCTCCCCATCCTCTTGGATGACAGTCATGCGCTTGTTCAACACATGCCCAGAGTAGTATTCAGCAGGAAATACCATTCTTCGGCGTCTTTCCCTTTCAACTGTTCTCCTCTGTGCCTGAACACATCCTACAATTTACTGTTGAAAAACGCAACCTCTACTTCAAATATAATTTCATATTAACATTACTTTATATATTTGTCAACTTTTACTGATTCTATGTTTGATATCTAATTTACATAATCATATAATTCCTTATTCAATGCATTCTAACTTACTAACGGAAACCTCGTATGCAATTCTTTTTTCACATTCAGAATCACTAAGCTTTTTTGTATAGTCTCTACTTTGTACTCTTCCCCATATTCGTATTCTTACACCAACTTCAAAAGTTGATGCATATCTTGCATTTCTTCCCCAAGCTATACAGGGTATGTAATCAGATTTTCCATAAGGTCGGTTTACTGCAACCAAAAGATCTGCAATTTCCCGCTCTAAGGGAGTCTTTCTATATATAGGTGGCTTACATATGTAACCATCTAAAACGATTTGATTGGTTTTCGTATAATCATGATACTCTTCAACAAACTTAATTTCTCTCACAAATACGGATAACACTAAACGGTTTCTAATACCCTCATGACGATTATAAGAGCGAAACTGACCAATTGCTTCCATTGTTCTACCTACAAAATCTTGTGTAATATCAATAAGACGCTCTGAAATCATTAATGGAATTACATCCATTTGGTCACTTAATCGATTTACTGATACCTCAATTACATAAAATCCTTCTCCAAATACCTCATGACTGAAAGTAAATCCTGAAATAATTTCTCCTATAACCGTAACTCTGTTGTTTTCAATAACTTTTTCTGACATTGTATTTCTCCTTCCACTCGACCTTAAGTTTGCTAGCCTTTTGGGCTATTAATATATTTATGCAGAAAGATCCCATTTTAGAAGTAAAATTTTAATTTTTTTGAAATTTTTTTTATTTGTTTGTCTAATATACAAAAAGAGACAAGAATTTACACTCTTATCTCTTTTTTCACTATAAATTTTATTAAGACTTTTTGTTATTGGAAGATCTCTTACGCATGGTAGGATCTAGAATCTTCTTACGGATTCTCAAACTGTTTGGAGTAACTTCAAGCAGTTCATCTACATCAATAAATTCTAAACATTGTTCCAAACTCATAACCATAGGGGTTGTTAATTTTAACGCATCATCAGCACCAGAAGAACGAGTATTTGTCAGTTTTTTGGTCTTGCATATATTTAGTTCTATATCTTCAGCCTTAGCGCTTTGTCCAATTACCATACCAGCATATACTTTTTCACCAGCTCCGATAAATAAAGTTCCTCTTTCTTGAGCACTAAACAAACCATATGCTATAGATTCTCCTGATTCATATGCAATTAATGAACCAAGCTTACGATATGTCAAATCTCCTTTATAAGAACCATAATCATCAAAAATGGTATTGATAATTCCATTACCTCTGGTATCCGTCATAAACTGCCCACGATAGCCAATAAGACCTCTAGAAGGTATGGAGAACTCAAGTCTTGTATATCCACCATTAGATGGACTCATACCCTGAAGTTCGCCCTTTCTGCTAGTAAGTTTCTGAATTACAGCTCCTGAATACTCATCAGGTACATCTACATAAGCAATTTCCATAGGTTCCAGCTTTTGATTTCTCTCATTAAACTTATAAAGAACTTCTGCTTTACTAACTGCAAATTCAAAGCCTTCACGTCTCATATTCTCAATAAGAACAGATAAATGAAGTTCTCCACGCCCTGATACTTTAAAACATTCTGCTGAATCCGTTTCTTCTACACGAAGGCTTACATCTGTATTTAATTCTTTAAAGAGACGTTCACGTAAATGTCTGGAAGTAACAAACTTACCTTCCTGTCCGGCCAAAGGACTATCACTTACAATAAACTGCATAGCAATTGTGGGCTCTGATATTTTCTGGAAAGGAATGGAAACAGGATTTTCTACTGAACATATCGTATCTCCAATATGAATATCGGCAATACCCGAGATGGCTACAATTGCTCCAACAGTAGCAGACTGTACTTCCACCTTGCCTAAACCCGAAAATTCATATAGTTTATTAATTTTAACTTTTTTATACTTGTCTGGATCATGGTGATTCAAAAGAGAACATTCCTGATTGACCTTTAATGTGCCATTCTCAACTTTTCCCACACCAATTCTACCAACATATTCATTATAATCAATGGTGCTTATTAACACCTGAGTATCAGCTTCTGGATCACCTTCTGGTGCTGGAATATAACTTAAGATGGTCTCAAATAAAGGATCCATATTCACTGGGGTATCATCTAAATTCCTCATTGCATAACCATTTCTTGCTGATGCAAATATAAATGGACAGTCAAGTTGTTCATCTGATGCCTCCAAATCCATAAATAACTCTAAAATTTCATCAATTACCTCAACTGGTCTACCCTCAGCCCTATCTACCTTGTTAATACAAACTATAACTGGTAGATCTAGTTCTAATGCTTTTCTAAGTACAAATTTTGTCTGTGGCATAGAACCTTCATAAGCGTCAACCACAAGTACTACACCATTTACCATCTTAAGTACTCGTTCTACTTCTCCACCAAAATCAGCATGACCTGGAGTGTCAATAATATTGATCTTAACATCGTTGTAATTCACTGCAGTATTTTTAGATAAAATAGTAATGCCACGCTCACGCTCAATATCGTTAGAGTCCATGACACGCTCCGCTACTTCCTGATTGGCTCTAAATGTTCCACTCTGTTTCAACAATTCATCCACCAAAGTAGTCTTACCGTGATCTACATGGGCAATTATCGCTATATTTCTTACGTCTTCTCGTTTCATTTTCATAAGTTATCTCTCTTTCCTTTAAACCTGACTTGCATTTTGCACGACATACCATTTTAACATTTTTACCACAAAATGCAAGGGTTTATTCAAAAAGAACGGGGTTTTTTTCAAAAATACCAAAATATTGCTCCCCAAGCTCCAATATATTGGCTTTTCCATTGGTCACTTCCATTATTTGGGTTTTTAAAAGTTCTACTTGTCCTATGGGAGCCAGAACCTCTAATTCAATTTTGTCTGTATAGCGACTGTCTAATATTGTAATACCCATTTGACCCAAGATATATTGAATTTTTCCGATTCCACTATAGTCAGTTATAATTTCTAATTTTTTTGCCAGTCGTTTTTCTAACACAATAGTCGCAGCTAGTCCAGATTTTACAGCCTGACTATAAGCTCTGACTAATCCTCCAGTTCCTAAAAGGGTTCCTCCAAAATATCTGGTCACTACCACACATACATTATGTAATTCATCACCTAAAAGTACATCAAGCATAGGTTTCCCCGCAGTATTTGCTGGTTCACCATCATCACTGCATCTTTGAATTTCATTGCATGAACCAACTACATAGGCAAAACAATTGTGGCTGGCATTCCAATATTTTTTCTTAAGTGAATCAATATATGAAATTGCTTCTTCTTCTGATTGGATCGGTCTTACAGAGGCAATAAATCGAGATTTTTTTTCTATTATTTCACCTTGTCCTTCAGAATAGACAATTTTATAATTTTCTATCATTGGTATTCCTCTTTCTGGGTATTTAATTGGAAATGAGCCAGTCCCCCATCATATCATCTACAATTTCAAACAGGCTTATGGGTGTTACAAAACCCCTCATTAGTTTCATGATCATCTGTTCCACTACTTCCTTTGAATAGGACAATGGAGGTGTTTTTTCTTTCTCTACTTCTGACCATCCATTGTTATTCATTCGTTTTGTGATTTCGATTCCATATAAACAGTGATTTTCTCTTTCGTTTCTATTATCCTCTACCAGATAATAGTCAAGCTGCATTCTTCTGCTTTTCTCGTCAAGTAACTCATGATTTCCCATTAAAATATGTTTCACTTTTTATCCTCCTTGTTAAAAATAATTATACAAGAAGCTATAAAATATAGAAAGGAGATTTACACGCAAGTGATGACAGCAATCCTCTTTATTCTAATCCATTCGCCTTTAGAATTCAATGGATTCTTAAAATACATATAAATACTTTATTTCGTAACCATTGTCTGATATAATAAGAGAGGAAAGAAAGTTATGAGTGAAAAATACGCTTTACCACCCTGATTTATATGGCTGCTAAAGCAAATAGATAGGAGTTCTAATGAATTATAGTAAAAAAGGAACAAAAAATAAGCTCAATATTATAAATTCAAAAAAACAAAAGTATGCAACCAAAGTAGCATTAAACATTTTTAAGGTATTTCTTGTATCCACCATTTTTATTGTTTTTGGTATTGCGTTTACAGGTTTTGGTATGATCAAGGGAATCTTAGACAATTCCCCGGACATTAATTCCATTAATGTTACCCCATCTGACATAGCTACCATCATTTATGATGCCTCTGGCACTCAGGTTGAAACTCTGGTGCAAACTGGTTCTAACAGAGAGCCAGTAACCTATGATCAGATTCCAGAGGATTTAATTCATGCTGTGATTGCCATTGAAGATGAACGTTTTTGGTCTCATAATGGAATTGATCCTAAAGGTATTTTAAGGGTTGCTATAAAAGGACTTACAGATAACAGCTTAAGTGGCGGAGCTAGTACCATTACCCAACAATTAATTAAAAATAGTGTATTTAGCGGTGGGGCTGAAACCAGTTTTGGAGCCAAGGTAGAACGAAAGTTGCAAGAACAATTTCTAGCCTTACAATTAGAAAAGACTATGGGTAAAACAATTATTTTGGAAAATTATTTGAATACCATCAATCTAGGAAGTAATACTTTGGGAGTAGAAGCTGCTTCTAAAAGATATTTTAATAAGGATGTTTGGGATTTGACCCTATCAGAATGTACCGTACTTGCAGGTATTACACAAAATCCCACTGCCCTAAACCCTATTACTAATCCCGAGAAAAATGCTGACCGTAGACTTTCAGTAATTAACAATATGCTTCGTCAGGGATACATTACAGAGGCGCAAAAAACAGAGATATTAGAAGACAATGTATATGAGCGTATTCAGGCCGCCAATTCTACCATAATTGAAGCAAATTCACCATTTAGTTATTTTACAGATGAATTAATTCAACAAATTATGGATGACCTTCGTTATAAAAGCGGATATTCTGAGAGTCAAGCCAGATCTCTTTTATATAGTGGAGGACTTAGTATCTACACCACTCAGGATGCTTCTATTCAAGCTATTGTAGATGATGAACTATCCAATCCTGAGAATTACACTTTAGTTCAATATTCCATTGAGTATCGTCTGTCTATTACACACGCAGATGGAATTACAGAACATTTTTCAGAAACGGATATTAAAACTCATCAAAAGACCATTTTGAATAATAAAACTTTTTCTGGAATTTTTAAAACAGAAGAAACAATCAATGAAGCCATAACTAAATACAAAGAATATATCCTGAAGGAAAATGATAAAGTCATAGGGGAACGACTTACTATTACCCTACAGCCACAGGCTTCCTTTGTGATTATGGATCAAAAAACAGGCTTTGTAAAAGCAATTAATGGTGGACGAGGGGTTAAGCCTGGCAGTCTAACATTAAATAGAGCTACTAACACTTTAAGACAACCAGGTTCCGCCTTTAAGACTATAGTTTCATTTGGACCAGCCCTTGATACTAGCGGAGCAACCTTGGGATCTGTATATTATGATGCACCTTATGTGGTATATAATAAAAGTATCAACAATTGGTGGGGCTCCTCTTATGTGGGGTATGCTAATATTCGACAGGGACTAATATACTCCATGAATGTGGTTGCCACCAAAACTTTAATGGATACAGTATCGCCTCAACTAGGTATTGAATATGCTAAAAATTTTGGAATTACATCTCTGGTTGAAAATAACAGCTCAGGAAAATCAGATCTTACTGCTGCCTTAGCTTTAGGTGGATTGACCAAGGGGGTTTCTAATTTAGAACTTACAACAGCCTATGCTGCCATTGCCAATAGTGGAGTTTATACCCAGCCAGTATTCTATACGAAAATTTTAGATCACAATGGAAAAATTCTTTTGAGTAACGAACCAGCGACCCATAGAGTAATTAAGGATTCCACAGCATACTTAATAACAGATGCCTTGGCAAGTTCTATGAAATCCTCCAAAATACTTGCTAGAGCTGGTCTTTCCATTTCTTCTACTAGCTCCATTGCTGCCATCCCTGGTATGTCTAATGCTGGTAAAAGTGGAACTACTTCAAGTAGCAATGATATCTGGTTTATAGGTTATACTCCATACTATACAGCAGGGATTTGGGCTGGTTATGATGACAATCAAGATGGACTTCCAAGTGGCAGTACCTCTTTCCATAAGAACATTTGGCGAAAGATTATGACTCGTGTTCATGAGGGGCTTGCTGATCCTGGATTTCCGATACCTAGCAGTATTGAAACAGCATCCATTTGTAGTAAATCTGGCAAGTTAGCAATCGATGGAATTTGTAATGCTGACCCTAGAGGCAGTACCGTATATACAGAGTATTTTGCCAAAGGAACCGCACCTAAAGAAGTATTCTGTGACCACCATATAAAAGTAACCATTTGTACTGAATCTGGTTTGTTAGCAGGACCTTATTGTCCTACCAAGGAATCAAGGGTTTATATGATAGTTCCAGAAGATGGAGGTACCACAGACGATTCTATGTTTGCAATGCCTGCTGGATTAGCCAATAGTACTTGCAATATTCATACTTCACATAACAGTTTGAGTACTAGTAAACCACATGATGATAACAATGAATAGATAGTAATCATAAAGTGTGTTAAGATTACATGCAAAATAACCAGTTCAAATTAGACTATTTGACTGGTTATTTTTATTTTTGCTTGATCATAAGCAGTAAAAAGTTTTTTTGCATATTCCAAATGCCCATACACCTTCCAATATCCACAATACATATAATTTTTCCCTTGATTTTTAACAAATCCTCTAATATCATATGCAGGATAGTCCAAAAAGCAACCTATTTCATGAGGAAAGCACCTTTGCTCATTATGATAAGCTTTTACATGAGTAACAAGCCTATTTAAAAACCAATTAAAATCCCAATGATCATATCCATACTCATTTAAAAGAGTTTGATTCTCTTCTTTCCATAATTGAAGCTTTAGTTGGTCTTTTCTATATACCAACACAAGGTTACAATCCTTACTTTTACATAGAATCCTATAGTTTACCTGCCACTTAGACAACAAGTGGAGAAAATAATCTAACTCCTTCTCATAAAGCATAAATGTATTGGCTGATTTTACTTCAGCTAATACTGGAGCGCAGTGGTTTAAAAATCTCTCCAAAAGTACCAAAATCCTTCTCCTTTTTGTTTTTTATTTTCTTAGGATGACCAATCCTTGCTGGAATATTCCATTGTTTCTTCATAAATAAACAAAAAAAAAGATGTCGAGAGTACTCAACACCTTAAATTATCCTTATTCAGAAACTTCCTGTGTATATTCAGACTTAATCACCAATTTAATTTTTTCAATACGTTTTTCCTTAACATTCAAAATATGAAACTGAAGATTCTCAAACTCTAATACCGAATGATTATCTTCTTCTGGAATAGTTCCCATCATATCAATCAAAAAACCTGAAATTGTATCGAAATCTTCCGAGTTTATCTTAAGTCCTAATTCTTCATTCATATCATCAATGGATACCAAACCGTCAATAAGGTAAGTATGATCATCTACCTTCTGGATACTTGGTTCTTCCTTATCATATTCATCTTCAATGGATCCCATAACTTCTTCTACTAAATCTTCCACTGTTACAATCCCCGAAAAGCCACCATATTCGTCTATTAAAATTGCCATATACTTCTTAGATTCCTGCAATTCTTGAAATAGCTCATCAATGTTTTTACTCTCTGGAACAAAAATTGGTTTATGTAAAATGGAATGAATATTTACACCTTTAAATCCATGTTTACGCGCTTCCATAAATAGATCTTTTATATGCAATACACCAATAATATTGTCAATACTATCATCATAAACGGGTATTCTAGAATGTCTGACTTCTAATAGTTCATCTAAATATTCTTCTAATGGATCATTAATATCAATTGCGTATACATCAGTTCTGGATGTCATAATCTCTTTGGCTAGCTTATCATCAAATGCAAATATAGAATTAATCATGTCTTTTTCATATTCATTAAAGACCCCATTGACTTGTCCTACTTCTACCATAGATTTGATTTCTTCTCTTGAGACCAGTTCCTCCATATCTACATTTTGCATTCCCAATACACGAAGAACAGCACTTGTAGATAAAGATAACAGTTTCACAAAAGGAGATGCTACCTTAGATACAATCATAATGGGTTTGATACATGCCATGCTAATTGCCTCTGCTTTTTGTAAAGCGATTCTCTTTGGCACTAACTCACCAAAAACCAATGTAAAATAAGCAAGAACCACAGTAACAATTACTACAGAAATACTTCCTGCATAGGGAATTTTAAAACTCTCTAAAAATGCTGCCATGTGTACTGAAATACCTGTCGCAGCCGAAGCACTGGCAAAAAAACCAGCTAAGGTAATTGCAATTTGAATGGTAGATAAGAACTTGGTCGGTTCTAAGAGCAGGATCTCTAATAACTTGGCCTTTTGGTTCCCATCTTCTGCCAACATATGTATTCGGTTTTTATTCACCGATACGGTTGCCATCTCTGCACAGGAGAAAAATGCGTTCACTCCTGTTAATCCCAATAATACTAATGCTTGAATAAATACTTGATTCCCATCAGGCTCAGGGTCATCATCCATATTAAAAAATCCTCCTATAATAAATATTTTATACATAACATTATTATAAAATTCTGCAAATGTCAAGTAAAAAAGGATGTAGAACACAAATCGTTATACACCCTTTGATTGATTTCGCTACCTAACTCTTCATTTTGGGTTCAAATATAAGTGCTCCAATGTATCCAAAAATCAATGCCCCAGAAATGCCTACAGAGCTGGCAGTAAATCCTCCCATAAAAATACCCAAGAGACCATCTGTTGCAATTGCTTCTTTTACACCATTAAATAACATATTTCCAAAACCTAATAAGGGAACACTAGCTCCCGCTCCGGCAAACTCCAAAAATGGTTTATAGATACCCAAAAATCCAAGTAATGCGCCAGTACAAACCAATAAAACCATAATTCTTCCAGGCATTAACTTTGTTTTTTCCATTAGAATCTGCACAACTGCGCAGATGAGACCTCCTACAATAAATGCTTTGATATAATCCATAAATTTAGTTCCTTTCTAAACACATTCCAGAGAAACCGCATGAGCAATTCCTGGAATACTCTGACCTTCGTTATAACTTACTGTAGAAAGTAGAGCACCTGTAGGAATAAATAATACTCTTTTCCATGTCCCATTTTCTATCTGTTTTAAAATATAGGAACATAGTGTTGCTGCAGAGCATCCACAGCCACTACCACCTGCATGTGTATCTTGTTTTTGCTGATCAAAGATTTCAATTCCACAATCCATATGAATGTCCTTAATATCTTGCTTCTTATCTTTCATGAAATCACATAGGATTTTTTGACCTACATAACCTAAATCACCAGTAATAATTTTATCATAATAAGTAGCATCAATACCAAAATCCTTTAAGTGTTGACATATGGTATCTGCTGCCGCTGGAGCCATAGCTGCACCCATATTCATAGAATCCTTTACACCAAAATCTATCATTTTTCCTGTTGTGATACCAATAATTTGAGCAATACCGCCTTCTTTTCCAATGACCACAGATCCACCACCTGTTACAGTCCAAGAGGATGAAAATGGTCTTTGGTTCCCATATTCTAGAGGATATCGAAATTGTTTTTCAGCACTGGCAAAGTGACTAGATGTTAAGGCAATAACATAGTCCGCATAACCAGCTGCTACTGTCATGGCCCCAAGACTTATACCTTCTCCCATAGTGGAACATGCTCCATAAAGCCCAAACATAGGTATTTCTAAGTCAACTGTACCAAATGAAGTGGCAATTAACTGACCTAATAAATCTCCTGCGAATAAATAACGAATGTCTTTTTTTTGTATTCCGCCTTTTTCTAAGGATAACTCCGCAGCCTCTTTTTGAATGGCACTTTCAGCTTCTTCCCATGTTTCTTTACCCAGAAGAGGATCCACTTCTATTTTATCAAAGTAAGCACCTAAGGGACCTTCCCCCTCTTTTTGACCTACTACTGACGCATAACTTATGATTCTCGGAGGAGTTTCAAATTTAATACTAGCACTTCCTAATTGCATTGGTTATCTTCCTTTCCTTATTATTGGCCGAATGGGCATAGAGGGACACCTGGAGGGTGATTCTATGAAACCACACCTAGTACCATCATTACGTAATAAACAAGCCCCAATACCCAGGAACTGAATATTCCATATAGTATTACAGGTCCTGCTATGGTAAATATTTTACAACCAATTCCAAATACATGTCCTTCTTTTTTATATTCAATAGCTGGTGCCACTACGGAATTGGCAAATCCTGTAATAGGAACTAAGGCTCCAGCACCTCCAAATTTCACAATTTTAGGATAAATATTAAATCCTGTTAACATGATACTAGTAGCAATCAGGACTAAAGTGCTCCATCCGCCTGCTATTTCTTTATCTGGATTGATACTTAAAAAAAAGTTTATAAGCAATTGTCCAATAGCACAAATGATTCCGCCCACCACAAATGCTTTTATTACATTTGGTAACATATTGTGAGTAGGCGTTATTTGTTTAATATAATCATTATAATTTTCTTCATTAATTGACGGATTACCTTCATTAATTATTGAACTCATCATTACCTCTTTCTTTTGCACGACTTTTACACATATTTGGATACCCAAAGTGTGTTTTCTCCTAACTCCAATTGTAGTAAAAATAAATCAATGCGCCAAAACATTTCCCTAAAGCAACTCCAAGTATGATGTATTGAATTCCTACTGTTATTCCAACCCTTCTTGTTATGGTTGGCAAAACATCCAAAGTCTCCGCAAGAGACATTACCAGACATCCTATAAAAATCCCAACACTTAATCCATAAAGAACCATCATAAAATATCCACCAGGGAGAGGAAACTTATAGATGTCCCAAAGGTTTCCAAAGATTCCGCCTAAAATAATACTAATTTCATAAAAATGAACTTTTTCAGCAGTTCTGGTTCTAGCAGCCAGCCTAGTCATGATACCAATTGCTGTTATAAAAGCAAATACACCAGCTGCTACAATGGCGCCGCCGGATAGTCCCATGAACACTAATAAAAGCTGTTTAATGTGTATCAATTTCTGTTTCCTCCCTACCTGCATTTTGAATGAGAGATTTATTTACCTCTTCTTCATAAATTCGCATTTTTACTTCAAGAGGAGTAGGATCCAAAACCATTGTCTTCCACTTAAAGTGGTTAAAAAACACAATAATTCCCAAAGCTAATCCTATGGAATAAGATAATTCCAATATAGTAAAACCTTCTGCCTTTTGCCCCATTACCAAACTATACATCTCATCAAAAATCTTTTGAATACTTCCATCATTATTAAAGGTCATAATAGCAAATGATGCACCACTAAAGGTTATCATACAAATGATGATGGTTTTGATCCATTGCTTTAAGTGGTTTGGTTTATGGGGAATGCGATAATCAATAATAAATTCAGCTTCTGATAGATTCGTAACTTCTATTTTGGGATCCATCTTCTGGATTAATTCTATGACTTTCATAACAGAAAACACATAACGATTATTCTTATCACATTTAATATTTATGATTTTAATGGCTTTACATTTTGCTAAAACAGCTTTGTTTTGACACCATAAGGTAGCTATATCACCTAAATAAACATCCTTTTCATGCACTTCAATATTTTGCCCAATGCTTAAATAAAGGGTGTCATTCATAGGCTTTTCACCCCTTTTTGCAAACAACTCACTATGGTTTTACCAGTGTCGCTGAGGCAATAAGCTATATGGCGACCTTCTTTTATCAGAGTACTATCCTTTGTAAAGTCACGCCTATTATCAAATACCATTACATACCATAAGCCAAAGGCAATTGCTCCTACAAGAAGAATTAGACATACCATCCTATACTTCATTTTTTCTTGCTTCATCCCAATCACTCCTTTTTATTATCATTTAGATGTAGTATGTGTGGTATTTTTGCTAGTATTCTGGTAATATTTAGTAGATTATCAAAATGATTCAAAATCAGATTAAAACAAAAATAATAAAAGACATGGTAAACTACAAGTATGCTTGTAATTTACCATGTCTTTTCGTTTATCACATTTTATCTCTCATTGCCTTTAAAATTCGCTTTTCTAGTCTTGAAACCTGAACTTGGGAAATTCCTAATTTTTTAGCTATTTGGGTCTGAGTTTGATCTTTAAAATAGCGAAGTATGATAATCTGCCTTTCCTGAGGTTCTAAATCCTGTATTAATTTTTTTAATACCATACGATTTAATACATCTTCACTTTCACTTTCTATTTCATCCAATTTATCAATTAAAAAGATACTGCTTCCATCTCCCTGATATATGGTTTTGTAGAGAGATTCTACCTCTGCACCTGCCTCAAGGGAAGCTGCTAGTTCTTCTCCAGTGACACCCACCTCTTTCGCAATCTCTTCAAGAGTAGGTTCTCTGCCTAAACGAGTATTTAAACTCTCCTTAGCCCCTCTGGCCTTCATAGCAGTTTCTTTTAATGAGCGGCTTACCTTTATCATCCCGTCATCCCTTAAAAATCTCTTGATTTCACCTGTAATCATCGGAACTGCATAGGTAGAAAATCTCACCTCAAAAGATAAATCGAATTTGTCAATGGCTTTGATGAGTCCTATACTTCCGATTTGAAATAAATCTTCCGTTTCATGCCCTCTTCCAATAAATCTGCGGACAATGCTCCAGACTAATCCTACATTTTCTGTTACCAGCTGATCTCTTGCTGCTTTATCTCCGTCGTGTGCCTGCCTAATTAATTCCATGGTTCTATCCATATGTCAGATTTCCCTCCCGCCTATTCAATGGGATTGCTGCCCATGGTCTTCTTCAATATGACAGTAGTGCCTTCACCAATTTTTGAAATCACTTCTATCTGATCCATAAACGCCTCCATAAACGAAAAACCCATACCCGATCGTTCTCCCCCGGGAATTGAAGTATAAAGAGGTTCCATTGCCTGAGGTATATCAGGAATGCCTACACCTTCATCTCTAATGAAAAGTGTTAATGTTTTATCATCAACACAGGCATCTATATATATAATCCCGTCTTCACCTTTGTAACCATGAATTACTGCATTAGTGACTGCTTCCGAAACGGCAGTTTTCACATCATCAATTTCTTCTATGGTGGGATCTAACCTTGTCATAAATACCGCCACTACCACTCGAGCAAACTCTTCATTATGGGATTTACTTTCTATCTCAAGTTTCATATGCTCCGCTTTTATTACCTGTTCTAATTTCTTATCCATCCTTACTCTCCTTCCTGTTCCCCTAACCCTTTATGGCTTGTTCTTTGGTTTCGTATTGTTTTACGATTTTATATATCCCTGATAAGCTAAGAAGTCTTTTAATACGGTCATTTACCCCATAAACCGCAACATCTCCCCCTACCACTGACATCCTTTTATATCGACCTAACAAAGCTCCAATTCCTGAACTATCCATAAAATTTGTATTTGAAAAATCAAATATGATTTGGTTGATGTAAGTTTCATCCATTATTTGTTCTGTTCCCTGTTTTAAGCTCTGACTACTATGGTGATCCAATTCTTTTGGGAGATGAACCACCATACTATGATTGTTTATTTCATAAGAAAGCTGGTCATATTTCATACCCATAGCAAGTCCTCCATTTATTCCTAACATTATCTATCTTCATACTAATAAAAAAAACACTACTGGAGATATTTTTTTCTTCTTCAGTAGTGTTTGAGTCTAACTTAATATCCTCTACGATTTTTTGCAGACTTACCCACATTGGAATTTGGTTTCAATTCTATGACTTGGGTATAATAGGTGTCTGCTGTTTGTTTATCTCCAAGATTTTCATAGGTATATCCCAGCCAAAACATGGCATCCTCGTAACCAGGATTGATACTTAGAGATGCTAAATAATAATCTTTTGCAATTTCATACTTTTCTGATTGAAATGCTGAAGTACCAGCATCATACATGGCTTGCCATCCTTTTGCCATCATGATGGTCTTCATGCTATTGTAGGTAGACAAAAAGTTACCATCTGTTATTTTCCCTGCATCAATCCCTGAAAAAACAAGGGCTGTATTAAGCAGATCATTTGCTACATAAAAATCCAAAGTTTTTAACAACTTACCATATTCACCTATAACCTCTGAGTTTTCATCTGTGTAGGAGGATAGGTTGTTCTCAACCTTTGATTTTTCATCTTCCAGAACAGATATCCTGCTCTGCAAATTAGCAATTTCATTATCTTTTGCAGTTAATTTATCATTATAGCTTAGAACTGTTTTTCTATTTTCATTATTCAGAGCTTTTGACTTAGCTGGCATATATAAAAAAAGCATAACACCAGCTCCTAAAAGTAAACCAAAAGCAATTTGAAGTATGGACTGCCAACCAGTAGTTTCCCGATAAGTTGGTGGAATAATCACATCATCATGCATAATATCTTCTTGGATAGACTGTTTGTCCTTTTTTCTGGCTCGATTGTTTGACCTCATTAAAGTCTTTACTTCTGACATGTATTTCATAGCCAAAACGTTATTCTTATCAATTCTTAGTACTTGATATAAAGCTTTTTTGGCCTTTTCATATTCATCTTTATTTATATATAATAGTGCTAATAGCTGGTAACCCTTTACAAATGAAGGGTTTGTATCCAACACCTTTTTTAACTGCATAATTGCCAGATCTTCGCTTCCTTTTCCTGCGTATGCCAATGCCTGATTATACTTTTTAATATTTTGATTTACAGCATCTAATTTGGCTTCATTGGACTGTATCTCATCCAAATAATCGTCCACCATATTATCACTTGAGTTCAAATTCTTACTAATTACCCATTGGCTTAAAGCCTCTACCATATCTCCCATTTCATAATAAATGAGCCCCAGAAGATTTCTGGCATTCGTATTATTTTTATTTAAACGCAATGCCCGCTTTAGGTAAAGAATGGCACCAGAAAGATCCCTCACTCTTGCTTTTTCCAAACCAATGTTGTATTCCCTATTGGATGCTTTGATAATCCTCTCATATATAGTGATCTCTGCCTGCATGATTAAAACCCGCCTATCTTCTCTCAATTTCCTTTAACAGTTCGGTTACGATATCTGTCATATCTGTTAAGTCACTATTCATAATAGCATCCTCAGCCTCTTCTACTTCCAGGCTTTTGGAAAACTTCTCAAGCTCTTTTTCAAAATTAATCATAAACTTTCCTCCTCAATACAGCTTTTATGGCTCCCACAAGGTACAACGAACCTACACAGAATACTTTATCATTTCTGGTTTTCATTTGCAATACCGCATCCACTGCATCTTCCACATTTTTAAAGGAAAGTATCTTTTTCTTCATAAATTCAGAAAAGGTTTGCTCTAGCGAATCTAACAATAACCCACGATTATTATCTAGTTCAGTTAGAAAAATAGCCTCTAAATCTAGGTGACAACATAGTTTTTCTACCATGGACTTATAATCCTTATCACCTATAGCAGCAAACAACAGATATGTTTTCCCTGCATTTTTCCAGGTAATCTCCTTTGCAGTCTTAATAAATTCTTTTATAGCCCCTGGATTATGAGCACCATCTAAATATACTCCATCCAAAACTTGTTCCATCCTCCCTGGCCATAAGGTTTTTCTTAAACCACATCTTATCTTGTCCCATGTAAATTCATGGTTGGTATCTATTACTTCTATGGCTCTAACCGCCAACATACCATTCATCACTTGGAAATCCCCTAAAAATGGTATCTGAATTTTGCCTTTTTCGTGGGTCTCCTGGTTCATGCAAAATTCCAAAAAGCCCTTTTGCTTTCCTAAAATCATATAATCCTTTGGATTCACTGGGTAAGCTTTTGTTCCTTTTTCCTGTGCTGTTTTAGCAATTATAAAAGCAGCTTCCTCATCTGATTCATCATAGATTACTGGAACGCCTGATTTTATAATTCCTGCTTTTTCCTTTGCAATTTCACTTATGGTTGTACCCAGAATTTCCACATGATCCAGACTAATGGATGTAATGATGCTGGCCAAAGGATGTTCTATTACATTGGTTGCGTCCAATCTGCCTCCTAGACCAGTTTCTAGCACAAGATACTCTACTGATTTTTTATGGAAGATAACCATTGCCATAAGAAATAAAAATTCAAAAAATGTTGGACTATGGTAACCTTTCTTATTTAATTGTTTTGTTACCTCATAGACCCTTGTAAATCCATCTAAAAATCCTTCCTCATCAATAGGATTTCTATTAATAGCAAATCTCTCATTTATTTCAATTAAATGTGGTGATGTAAAAGTCCCCACAGATTTCTGTCCCTCCAATAAAATTGAAGTTAAAAATGAGCACACTGAACCCTTTCCATTGGTGCCCGCTACATGAATTACTTTTTTCCCCTGTTCTGGATTTCCCAGTTCTTTCAGAAATACTTTTAAATTCTCTGATGATGTTTTTGTTCTGGAGAATTTTGGAATATCCAAAATGTAGTCAACTGCTTTTGTATATGTTATCATTCACATTCTCTCTTTATCTTTTTGTAATGTTTGAATTGGTGGTAATACCATATAAGTATAAAGTTACACACTCATCATTATATTATAATATATGATGCTTATTATGCAAGTTTTTTCTTTCGCAATCCTTGACAGGAAATGACGGCAACCATTTGTTTTGCATTTAAACAGAGGAAATCCTAACAAATTTGATTGTAGAACCATACAAAAATATACCCCACCTCATTACAATGATATAAATAATAAAACTATCTATAATTGTATAAGGCAGGGTATATACATGTCAAACAAGATTTTGAATGTCTCTAACTTTGAAAAGGTTTTATATATTAATTACTTTAGTTGAGAAAGTCTTTCCCTTACCTGTGCCATAAGTTGAGTATATTTCTCCAACTTTTCCTTTTCCTCCACTATTTTAGCTTCAGGCGCCTGACTTACAAATCGCTCATTGCTCAGCATCCCCTTAACTCTTGATAACTCTTTCACCAATCGATTTTCTTCTTTTTCTAAACGTTCAATTTCTTTTGTTATATCCACAAGTTCTGTAAATGGCATATATATGACCGCTTTTGGTATTACTACAGAAATAGAATCCTCTGCAATTCCTTCTTTATTACTTTGAATAGCTACCTCATTAGCATATCCTAAAGTAGCAAAAAATGTTTTACTATTTTCAAAAATATGAATGATTTCTTCGTCTTCACTAACTACAAATATGTTAGCTTTTTTACTTGGTGGTACATTCATAGAAGTACGTACATTTCTAATTCCACGAACTGCCTCTTTGATTACTTCAACTGCATATTCATCACTTGAGAAATTCCACTCATTCTGAAACACTGGCCAGTGTGAAATCATAATGGATTCTTCTTCCTCTTGTAGATTGCAGAAGATTTCCTCTGTAATAAATGGAATATAAGGATGAAGAAGTTTTAAAGAATTAATTAAAACTGTCTTTAGTGTCCAAAGAGCAGCTCCCATGGTGGTATCTTCCTCATTATAGAGTCTTGGTTTTACCATTTCTATATACCAGTCGCAGAATTCTTCCCATACAAAATCATATACCTTTTGGAGTGCAATTCCCATCTCATATTTGTCCAGATTCTCAGTTACCTCCTTGGCAAGTGAGTTCACTTTTGATAAAATCCATTTATCAGCACTGGTTAATTGTGAAAGATCTAAATCAGTAATTGGAGCCTTCTCTATATTCATCATAATGAATCTGGATGCATTCCACACTTTATTAGCAAAATTTCTGCTGGATTCTACCCTTTCCCAATAAAAACGCATATCGTTTCCAGGAGCATTTCCTGTAATTAAGGACAGGCGTAGAGCATCTGCACCGTATTTTTCTATTACTTCTAATGGATCGATACCATTCCCCAGAGATTTGCTCATTTTGCGACCTTCTGAATCCCTTACTAGCCCATGCATCAGCACTGTATGGAATGGGAGTTTTCCAGTTTGCTCAATTCCAGAAAATACCATACGAATAACCCAGAAAAATATAATATCGTAGCCAGTAACCAATACATCTGTTGGATAGAAGTATTCTAAGTCTTCTGTGTTGTTGGGCCAACCAAGAGTTGAAAATGGCCATAGTGCGGAGCTAAACCATGTATCTAAGGTGTCTTCATCCTGTGTTAAATGACAACTTCCACAATCAGGACATATATCAGGTTTTTCTTTTGATACCACTACTTTGTTACAATGATTGCAGTAATAGGCTGGAATTCTATGTCCCCACCATAGTTGTCTTGAAATACACCAGTCCCTAATATTTTCCAACCAGTGTAGATATGTTTTACCAAATCTTTCAGGTACAAACTGTAAGCTTTTGTCCTTTAATGCCTCTATGGCAGGTTTTGCCATCTCTTCCATACGTACAAACCACTGTTGCTTAATTAATGGCTCTATGGTGGTCTTACAGCGGTCATGAGTGCCAATATTATTGGTGTGATCTTCTACCTTTACCAAAAGGCCTAATTCTTCTAAATCTTTTATTATGGCTTTTCTGGCTTCATAACGATCCAGACCGGCATATTTTCCGCCTATTTCATTGATGGTGGCATCATCATTCATTATATTAATTTCAGATAAATTATGTCTTTTTCCTACCTCAAAATCGTTAGGATCATGAGCAGGAGTTATTTTAACAACACCTGTTCCAAACTCCAAATCAACATAAGAATCTGCTATGATGGGGATTTCTTTATTCATTAAAGGTAATATTACATTTTTTCCTATTAAATCTTTATATCTGTCATCCTCTGGATTTACTGCCAGAGCTGTATCGCCCAACATGGTTTCAGGTCTTGTTGTTGCAATTTCCACAAATTGATCAGATCCTGCTATAGGATATTTAATATGCCAGAAATGACCTGCATGCTCCACATGTTCTACCTCTGCATCTGAAATAGAGGTCTGACAAACAGGACACCAGTTGATGATTCTGGAGCCTTTGTAGATATAGCCTTTATCAAACAGTTTTACGAATACCTCTTGCACCGCTTCTGAGCACCCTTCATCCATTGTAAAACGTTCCCTATCCCAATCAGCAGATGAACCTAACTTTTTTAGTTGATTGACAATAGTTCCACCATATTCATCCTTCCATTCCCAAGCCCGTTCCAGAAATTTTTCTCTTCCTAAATCAGCTTTTTCAATTCCTTGTTCTTTTAACTTCTCGATAATTTTTACCTCGGTAGCAATGCTAGCATGATCACATCCTGGCTGCCATAAAGCTTCAAAACCTTGCATTCTTTTGTAACGAATGAGTATATCTTGCATTGTATTATCCAATGCATGGCCCATGTGAAGCTGACCTGTAATATTTGGAGGAGGCATTACAATGGTAAATGGGTTTTTATTTTTGTTTACTTTAGCATGGAAATATTTGTGATCCATCCATTTTTGATATAATTTGTCTTCAATATCCTGAGGATTATATACTTTTTCTAGTTCTTTCATAGATTTCTCCTTTTCATGGGTAAATAGTTTGTAACATAATAAAAAATAGTCGCACTTTACATAACTGTAAAGGGCGACTTTATCGCGGTACCACCTTCATTATGCCATAGAAACTATGACATATCTCAACTGCCAAATAACGCTAGCAAAACGTAAATCCCTACTTTTGCCAATTGGCAGGTTCAAGATTTCGACTCCAAAGCTACCTTCCATCTTTACTACCTGAAATCATCTTACAGCCTTGGATGATTTTCTCTGACAGGGTTAGGATGTACTCCTCTTTTTCATAGTCTGTGGTCTACATAATTTATTTAATCATAGAATGCCAATTGGGTTTTGTCAAGGTCATTCTATTTAAATTCATTACTTTTATTTGCATTCTACTAATGAATACCATCTAGATCATTGTCTTTACTTTCAGGTTCCATCTCAATTCTGATAATAGCCGTGCTAAAGCGATCAACAATCTGTGTATTTGGTGAAATATCATTAAGGTAAACAACTTGAGTATTTTTCATCGTACTTGTATATTGGGGGGTTACCCAATATTGACCATTGTAATAAACCACCTTACCCTTAGCTAAATCATAAGCCAAGGTGAATCATCCTTATACATTATGTTTTATATTCTAGTACATACTCCGATACTCTGCCTTCCAGCCATACAACAAATTCCCTGTACCTTCGCTACATTTAATTGAATCCAGTAAAAACAAATGATTCAGTTCTGTAGCCCTCGCCCCCATTGCTGCATCCATCCTAACATCATCCAACTCTTCTCCCCATTTGACACGTTCTTCTAAAGTCATTACATCTAAAATCTCTTCTGAAATCTTAACATTTTGATTTAGAATGGTTAACAGATAGATTTTTTTTAGAACTTCCTTACCTTTTATATAACCATAAACCTTTTCATAAGCCATAGCCGACTTCTGAAATTCAAATAAATTAGCATAAACACCTGCTAGTTGATTCCAAACACTCCCCAAAAAATTTACATCAGATATTTGTTTTTCATAATTTTCTAAAATTTCATCATAGTACCTGATAGACACTCCATAACGTTTTCTTCCATTATAATAATTGGCTTTTAAAAGCAGAAGTTCAGCTGGATGCATCCTTCTTAATTTCCCCAAATATTCTTTAAAATAGTTTATTTCAGATAGAGAAAAATAATTAATTTCTCTCATAATATCCACATATACTTCATCAATTCTTTTCACATCTTTAAGTCTGGGAGCCATTCTTAATGCCAATTCCTTATATCCTAACTCATCCCTTATAAATTCCATTAACTTCTCGTTCACTAAAATTTGCTGAACAACAAATAAATGATGATAAATAATATAGCAAAGTTCTTCTCCTGAATGTATATGAAGTCCTAACTCCTCAATGTAAAATGGATGCTCTACCTTATTATGATTACAGAAAATTAAACCACTCATATCATTCTCCAATTCTTTACTTTATTACTTTGAAACTGTATGAATGCGAATTTCTTCCCTAATAATACTATCTGTCGCTGGAAATAATTCACCAAAACCTTTATCTTTAATACGTACAGACATCATATCTTCACTTTTGAAAACTACTAAGACTTCCAGTTTTGTTGTTTTATTTGGTCTCTTTGGAAATCCGGTCAATGGTATGGTCACCTTCGTTCCCTGCCTGGAATTCGCTGGGGTCAGAAAAAAATCTACACCATCTACCTGATCTAAGATAAGTTCAACAGATGTTCTGGATTCATACCAATTATCTCCTGCAGATGCCAATACAAGCTGCCTCTCCCTGCCACCTAATTGGACATTAATACTAACTGTTACAGGTAATGAACCTTCGCATATTGCGATATATGGATAAATATTACTGTCAACCACATAATCATAAGATTTATAGGCAGCTCCCATTGAAAATACATTGGGAGTAAAATACAGTCTTCTCTTATTTCCAATAATCTTCATAAAATTCATTGCCCATTCGTTCATATGAAATCCTCTTCCTGTCAATAGTACAGAAGAAAGAATCTTTTTTCCCATTAGGCGGGAACCACAAGCAGATAAAATTTGATCTGCAATTTTACATCCTGCAGGGTTGTCCAATATTTCTAAACTAAAACCCTCTTCCAATTTCTCATGAGTAATTTCAACTACTTGAGGGCGTACACCTTTGTAAATCTTCAATTCATAATAGTCAAGCCCTGTATCATGTAAATCGAACATCGCTGTCATATTATTCCAAATATCTCTTTTTTGGCTTAAAACATAATAGATATAGCTTTCTGAACGGCTAATCATATGAACAAGGTCTCTGGGAATTTGTAGACGATCCATACAGTGGGTGATTGTATCCATCACTCTTACATCTAAGTTACGCAAGCAGAAAACCAAACTTTTAATGGTAGTAACCTTATATTTTTTTTGAGCAATCTCCAATGTTTTTCCTAAAAATTTTTCCAAAAGAGACTCTGCTGAGTATTTCACGCCCTCTATGGTCTCGGAACCGTTTTTCTCTACCAACTTCACCAGTTTATCCACCAAGATACCTTCACCCAATAACGCTGACCTATAAGCCTCTTCTCCAACACACCATTCATCTGTTCTCTTTTTCTTGCAAATAACAGTAGGAATTAAATAATTCCCCTCATTTGTAATGTAAATGGGCTGTGTATCCATTTTATCAGGATGAAAACAGCTAATTTGGCTATAATCATCGCATAAATCAAAACCTAATAACAATTCATCCATTCTTTCGCTCCTATTATGTTCCATTACTAAAAAGATTAGCCACAATCTCGTTATTCACAATATAACCATTCATTTTTTCTCTTAAAAGAGTATTATCCCCATATTCCATACAAAGGGTAATTTCATTTAATAGGGAAAATCGATTGCCCGATGCAGCACTTAGGCTATTATCTTTATGCTTTTGGATTCTGGAATTCTTTATGAGACCAGTTTTTAATATTTGTTGACCTTCTGGTCTATCCTTAACTATTTGGTAGTCTAAGCTTTCATTATCAAATAAGATTACTTGCCTGTTATAAATGCCCTGATAAATATGTCGCATAGATTCAATACAATAATCTTCCTCATCTGGTAGAATTCTCATTGCAATCTTGATTTCATCATCCTTATTGCCCTTATATTCAATGATTATTTTGTCTGTTATCTCATTTGGTAACCATATAAAAGGGCTCAGTTTATGCATATACAAAAACATATAACCTTGATCCAAAACCTTAGTGATTATGATATTGCACAATTTTATTTGAGTGTCAGTTAATTCAGGCAAACCTGAATAGTATTTTGTTAAAGCCAGATCCCAAATCAAAGGAGTTTTATCATATTTAATATTTTTATCAATATCTGATTCTAAATATTCAAATATATCACTTTCAACTAACTCATCCATAACAAAATATTCATAACATTTTATGGTAAGGTAAGCTTTCACTAAAGAGCCTTTTACTGTTTTGCGCTCAATGTATAAGTGAAAAACCTCATCTAAATGCTCTAATTGATTGGTAAATAATATTTGCCCTAAAAGACGTTCTTCCATGCTATAAGTTTCTACTCGGGCTTCAATTCCTTGTATTAAAATTTCATACATCTGTATCGTAGTTCCATTGTAATATTCGCATAGGTAATCTAATATAACTTTATCAAAAACACCTAGCTTAAATACATGATAACTTAAGGTCAACAATAAATCATCTTGGTCAAAGAGTTGCTCCAAAATCATTTTAGTACAGAGCTTCATAAGACGATTGCTTTTCATTCCCCCATATCCATAGGTAACAACCATATCATATGCCGCCTTAATGTGTCCTAGTTGTATTAAGGCCTCTGTGGCCAGAATACAATCAGTGGTGGAAAGAACAGACTTATCCATATGAATCAGTAATTCATGATCTTGCAATCCTTCTGATTGACTATAATATAAAATCAACATAGAAACAAGTTTCTTTACATAAAGCTCATGAAGAATTTTTTCTCTAATGACCTGTTCTACCATCTGTGCATGAGAAGAGTTTAATGATTCCAGATGTATTAATTCTTTGCAGGTTCTTAACTGTATCATGAGATGGTTGGGGCATAATTCAAAACAACGGGTTTCTAATTCCGGCTCAACCATTAGGCGTGAACGGGTGTAATTTACCTCGATGTATCGATTACCATATGCATCCTGAAATAGCAGCATGCAGTTATCCACAAACATGGGAGCATAAGCAACTCCATCCTCTAAAGGCACTATTACCTTTTTTTTCAATTCTTCATAACAAATTACCACAGATTTGATAAATGGAGCATCACATTGAATTCGGTAAGAACGTAAAAGCTCTGGAAAAACTTTAGCAATTTTTTCATCAATTAAATCTTTGTAAATGGTATGATGATAAATTACAGCCATCTTATCATTAATTCTTCCTGCAAAAAGGCTGGAGATGGCAAAGTCTTCTAACTGGCGCTCATATGAGATGAGGATAGGAGATGTTTTATCTAAATAAGTCAAAATATTATAGTACAATAGTTCCTTTAAATCATCGTTTAATGTATGGGAATAAGAAAAATATAAAAGTACTTCAGTTGAAAATACTTCCTTAAAATTCTTTGGACATGTAAACAAATAGTATTCAAAGAACTTAGTTAAACGAATTTTTTCCTTTACACCTTTCGCAAACCAATGAAAATACATGCTGGATTTACAATTCCCCTTAATTAGAATTGTGCAAATACCTGTTAAAATCTCCTTATGGGGATACTTTTCATATAACGTTTGTAAGATATTTAAATAATTTCTCTGACAGTTTTTCTCCAAAACGGATAATTCTGCAATTTGTATGGCTAGTGATTCACTAATGATATCTTTTTTACATCCAAAGACAATACATTGAAGCTCAAATGGATCTAAGTTTCGCACTAATTCAGGCTCCTTATCCATACATTCACATGCCTTAAGATATAAAAATGGACTGTTGCAACCATTTTTGTACTGTTCCTTAAAACGTAACAACAACAGACTGTTATTATGAGTTGCAGCTCTATCCAACTTTAATAATAAAAGAAAGAGATAAAACTGCTTAGGTTCTTCTTCCACAAACTTATGAAGAAGACGCAAAAGAGATTCCATCTGATTCTCACCTCTTGGTAATTGGGTTTGAAGATATTGATAAAAACAATATAATTCCAACTCCTCTTGTCGTATGGATAGAATGTGATCTCGATATTCATCTAAAATCCAGCAGGCTTGATCGATTTTCCCTCTTAAAATCTGATTTTCTGCAAGTAACAGAGCCACTAATACCGTCTTATGCATTGAGAACATATGCTCTAATTCTTTTTGCATCTTTACCAAAAGCAGTGTTTCTTCATATCTTCTGCTCTCATAATCCAAACGGTGCTCCATAAACTGGGTGATGTTATGTTTATAATCCCTCAGATTATAACCCTTTGGATTATCCTGTTTTGCTCCTATTGCTGTTACCAGAATTTCAATGGTCTGTGTGGTTGTTTTGATCTTAACTCTTCCATAGTTACGACCACAGTGAAGTTTTTTGTTGTTAATCTGGAAGGTTAAATCATATGCATTGGCACAAAAATCCTCATGGTAAATAAATTCCTTTTCTATTTCAATAAAATCAGCATCCGCAATTGCCTCTATTTTAATATATCCCCAAGTATTTTTACGAATTTCTAATGAAGCCTGAGTTGGCTCTTTAGAATAGGGTAACAACCATTCTCTTTTTTCTATAGTAATAACTATGGAGTCTTTTGCAGCTATGCCAATGAGAAATTCTTCCAGTGCTAGGTCTCGATTTCCTTTGCCACGAATAGAGTCATAGATAGATCTGATTGTAAGATCTTGCATGAAAGGTGCCCTTATAAAATCAGAATATTCAAATAAACGAAGAGCGATGTCCATGTTCTCTTCAGCTAAATCAGCAAAATCCCCCGAAACCACCAGATCACCTAAGACCTTACCCGATTCCCCTGGGACTACTTGGAAACAATATGGAATTTCTATTTCTCCCCCATTGGTCACTAAATGAAAAAAGCCTTCTAATTTGTCATTATGATTCAGATGATGGCATCTAACTTCATAATCCACAAGGTTTTCTATCCCACCAAATGAAGGCTTTGATAATAGAACCCTATCGTTAGTAGAGTACATAAGACCTTTTAATGGAACCTTATTCTGACTAATCACATAGAATTTGCCCTTGGCTGCCAATCCAGAGTGTATGGTTTCTTCAATTCTATCTATGGAAACTTGAGGTCTTGGCTCTTCATATTCAACTAATCCATTTGCCAATTGGCTGATTCGCTCTTTCATTTTCCACCTGCATGTTCTGAGATATTGTTTTATCGACATAAAACTACTTATTCCCACTATTTTATCATAATATAGCCTTGATTTCAATGTTCAAACTTGTTATGATTAAAAGAAAAAAGAATTGACAACGCTATTAAGGAATTGTTGACAAAACTTATAAAATAATAGGGGGGTTTCTCATGATGTCAGAACCCATGACACTATATAAATTAATGAATCTCTATATGCTAAAACAGGTAAACTTTCCTCTTACCAATACACAATTATCTAATTTTTTCCTAGAAAGGGAATATACCACTTATTTCACTCTACAGCAAGCTCTAAACGAGCTTTTAGATTCGGGGCTAATTAAGGTAGAAGCCATCCGTAATTCCTCCAGATATCAAATTACCAAGGAGGGTGAGGATACTTTAACTTTTTTCGGAAAAAATATTTCCCCAGCCATTATAGAAGATATTGATTCCTACTTAAAAAACAATAAATTTCGTCTTCGTAATGAAGTGGGGATTGTTTCTGATTTTTATAAATCAACCAATCAAGATTATATTGCCCACTTTTTTGTTAGGGAGGGTAAAAATATATTAATAGATTTAAGCATATCAGTTCCATCAAAAGAACAAGCAGAGTCAATGTGCGAAAAGTGGAAAGAGGAAAGCCAGGAAATATATGCATTTGTAATGAAATCCTTATTGAAGGATTAAGAATCTCCTAGAACCTGTAGATGAGTATAAGTAGACAAAGAGGCTGTTGCAACTATAGATTTACCTATAAAGTATAGTATTGACAAGGAATGCCTCAAACTATACTTTATAGGTAATCTAACTTTTGCAACAGCCCCACTGTGTTAATCCATATGAGATTCAATTAATTCCCAAATCTCATCTCTTCCCTGCTTTGTTTCTGCTGAGAATGGTATTAATTTTACATCACTTCCAATATTTAATCCAGCTCTGAGCATTTTTACATGTTTTGCCACTTGACTTCTTTTTAGTTTGTCTAATTTAGTGGCAATGATGATGGGGTGGAAACCATTATACACTACCCAATCATACATGGTCTTATCATTTTCTGATGGTTCATGACGTATATCAATAAGTAGAAACACACACTTGAGTTTCTGAGAATTTCTAAGATAACGTTCAATCAAATGTCCCCATTTTTCCTTAACAGCCACAGCAACCTTAGCATATCCATAACCTGGCAAATCTACATAATATAATTTTTCATTAATATTATAAAAGTTAATGGTTTGAGTCTTTCCAGGTGAAGATGAAGTTCTTGCATATGATTTGCGTATCATTAATGCATTGATTAAAGATGATTTTCCTACATTAGATTTTCCTGAAAAAGCAAATTCAGGTTTATCATTTTCTGGGAGAATGCTTGTGATACCACAAACTGTTTCTAAGTCTACACTTTTAATAATCATAGTAGCTCCTTTCTATCCAATCAAACAGGGGGCATTGCTGCCCCCTGAATTAAGCTGTTTCTTCTTTCTTTGAGGGAGAAGATTTCGCTTTTTTAGCTACCTTAGTCTCACGGTAAGTGATTTCTGGCTCTTTGTTACCCTCTACCACATCTCCAGTAATAACACATACTCCAACGGTCTCATCTGAAGGAATATTATACATGGTGTCCATCATAGCCTTCTCTATAATTGCACGAAGACCTCTGGCACCGGTTTTTCTTTTATAGGATTGTCTGGCAATTTTAAGAAGAGCGTCCTCTGTAAACTCCAGTTTCACTCCATCCATTTCAAACAATTTTTGATACTGTTTTGTGATGGCATTTTTAGGTTCTGTTAGTATACGAACTAAAGCTTCCTCATCTAACATATTTAAGGATACCAGAACAGGAACACGCCCAACAAATTCTGGTATTAAACCAAATTTCATTAAATCCTGAGGTAATGCCTGTTTTAAGGTTTCGCTTACATCCATTTTGTTTTTCTCTATCACCGTTCCATTAAAACCTATAGATCCAGTTCCGAGACGACTCTCAACAATCTTATCCAACCCAGCAAATGCCCCACCACAAATAAATAAGATATTAGTAGTATCAATTTGAAGAAGTTCTTGTTGAGGATGTTTTCTTCCTCCTTGAGGTGGTACACTTGCAATAGTACCTTCTAAAATCTTTAACAGAGCTTGCTGCACACCTTCACCAGATACATCTCTGGTAATGGATACATTTTCCGATTTTTTTGTTACTTTATCAATTTCATCAATATATATAATTCCGTATTCCGCCTTGCTGATATCATATTCCGCTGCCTGAATTAACTTTAATAAGATATTTTCAACATCTTCTCCAACATATCCTGCTTCTGTTAATGTAGTTGCATCTGCAATTGCAAAAGGCACATTTAACATTTTAGCAAGGGATTGAGCAAGAAAGGTCTTACCAGATCCTGTTGGTCCCATCATAAGAATATTACTTTTTTGTAACTCCACATCAGAATCATTATGGTCAACGGTAATTCGTTTATAATGATTGTATACAGAAACTGCCAACACCTTCTTAGCTTCTTCCTGACCAATGACATACTCATCTAAAAACCCTTTGATCTCTTTGGGTTTTAAAAGATTAATATCACCAAAATCGTTGATTTCTTCTACATCTAAAAGTTCTTCTTCCAAAATCTCTGAACATAAATCAATACACTCATCACATATATAAACATCCTTAGAACCTGCGATTAACTTTTTCACCATATTCTGAGGTTTTCCACAAAAAGAACATTTTATTTGACTATCTATTTTACTAGGCATCTATCCACCTCAATTCTATCATTTTAATTTTTCTATTAGTTTACAAAACACTAAATTCTTAAGTTCCAGCATAGAAACCATTCAAAGTAAGGGATTAATGGATTCGGCTTGTTATGATACTATCAACCAGACCGTAAGTTTTTGCTTCTTCTGCTGTCATATAATAGTCTCTTTCCGTATCTACTTCAATTACTTCTAATGCTTTTCCGGTATTTTCAGCCAAAATCTCATTTAGTTTCTTTCTTGTTTGAAGAATTTTATCTGCAACAATTTTAATATCTGTTGCCTGACCCCTTGCACCACCAGATGGTTGATGAATCATAACTTCTGCGTTAGGCAAGGCAAATCTTTTACCTTTTTTACCACCTGATAGTAAAAAGGCTCCCATACTAGCAGCTAATCCAATACAAATGGTAGATACATCGCATTTAACAAAGTTCATGGTATCATAAATAGCCAAACCAGATGATACAGAACCTCCAGGGCTGTTAATATATAATTGAATATCTTTATTAGGGTCTTCTGACTCTAAAAATAAAAGCTGGGCTACCACTAAACTTGCAGTCACATCATTTACTTCTTCCCCTAAGAATATAATTCTATCTTTTAATAATCTTGAATAAATATCATAGGAACGTTCGCCCCTACTGGTTGATTCAATGACATAAGGCACTAAACTCATATATGCTTCCTCCTATATTATATGTGTCAGGGGGAAATAGTTCCCTATTTCCCCTAATTTGTGGATTGTATCAATCTTAAATTTCTTTGGATGTCTCTACAACAAGATCTACTGCTTTTTGCACTGACATATCCATCTTCATGTTCTCAATTTCTTTGTCGCCCATTAAAGATTTCAGTTTGTCAGTTTCCATCTTGTAAGCTACTGCCATACCTTCTATTTCTTTGTCTAAATCTTCACTGGAAACCTGAATATCTTCTGCTTTTACAATTGATTCTAATACAAGTCTGGTTTGAATTCTCTTAATTGCCTGAGGTTTCATTTGTTCTGCCATCTTATCTGCTGTCATTCCAGTGAACTGAATGTACTGCTCCATAGTCAAACCTTGTGACTGCATTCTTTGTGCAAAGTCATCTAACATCTGACCAACCTGACTCTGTATCATTGGTTCTGGAATGTCCATCTCAGTTACTTCCACAATTTTATCAATGATCGCATTTTCTTTTTTAGTCTTAGCTTCTTTTTCTTTACCCTCTACAAGCTTTGACTTCAAATCTTCTTTGTATTCAGCTAAGGTATCAAATTCAGATACTTCACCTGCAAATTCATCATCTACTTCTGGAAGTTCTTTTACTTTGATGCCTTTTACATTTACTTTAAATAAAGCAGGTTTAGAAGAAAGTTCTTTTACATGGTAATCTTCTGGAAAAGTAACATTGATTTCTACCTCTTCGTCTATATTCTTACCAATCAATTGATCTTCAAAAGTGTCAATAAAGGAATGAGAACCAATCACTAAATCAAAATCCTCTCCCTTTCCGCCTTCAAATGAAGCGCCATCAACGAAACCTTCAAAATCAATAATTGCCTGATCTCCTGAAGCAATTGCTCTATCCTCAATACTAATTAATCGTGAGTTTTGCTCTTGTACTTTTAAAATTTCAGCATTAATATCTTCTTCGGTTACTTCAACTTCTATTTTTTCTATTTCAACACCTTTGTATTGTCCTAAAACTACCTCTGGCTTTACAGCAACAGTGGCAGTAAAGATAAAAGGTTTACCTTTTTCTAATTGTGTTACATCAATCTGTGGTCTGGCAACTACATCCAATTCACTTTCATCTAATGCTTTTGAATAGGCATCAGGTAGAATGATATTTGCAGCGTCTTCAAAGAAAACTTCTGCTCCATACATCTTCTCAATCATAACCCGAGGTGCTTTTCCCTTTCTAAATCCAGGAAGGTTGAATTTTCCTCTATTTTTAATATATGCTGATTGAATCGCTTTCTCTAATGTTTCTGCATCTGCTTCAATGGTTAATTTAACCATATTTTTTTCTAATTTTTCTACTTGTAAACTCATTTAGTGCTTTCCTCCTTGAATATATGTGAATTTTTCCTCTTACGGGCATTACACTTGCAATATAGCATTATAGCATAAAAGCCTTATAATTACTAGCGTATTTTTATTTTTCCTATATTCTATTATTTTTACGCAGGAAATACAACATTTTCCAACTATTCCAAAATTAAAGCATTCAATGTCAACTGACATATAAAAAGTCTGTTATAACAAAAAAATGGCCTGATGCAGTATCTGCACCAAGCCATTCTTTGTTATTACTTAGATAATCCTTCTTCGTAACGTTTTACCATTTGTCTAACCATTTCTCCACCAATTGATCCAGTCTGAGCACTAGTTAAATCACCATTGTATCCATTTTTTAATGGAACACCAATTTCGCTAGCAACTTCCATTTTAAATCTATCCATTGCTTCTCTTGCTTCTGGAACACTCATATTGTTTGAACTTTTTTCTGCCATAATTAAGGGCCTCCTTTTGATTTTCATCTTTTATTACACCCTTATTATGTGTGGAAATCAAAATAATACACATCCAATTTCTGCCTGTTTTAATAGAAATTTTGGTTGCCATCAGAGAACGCTGGTTCTCCATTTTTTGATTTTAATGCTAGATACAACTCCGTATAAGTTGCTTCCTTGTATGGCGCAATGAAAAAAGTTCCAATACAACAAGTTACGATCCCAAGTAAATCCCACCAAAAAAATGATAATTCTAAAACAAATGTATCCCACTTATTTCCATCCATCATCATCTTGCTTTGGTGTAAAGCATCTCTATAGTTGATGTCAGGGTTTTCTGCTAAAATAAATGGCACCATGTAATACTCATATGCCTTAATAATTCCAGGAACAATCAATAACAATGTCCACAAACTTATAAATAAGTTAGTTAAAAAAGTTGTTTTTAACACATTTAAGTATCTTCCATTTTTAAATGCATATGTGATTTCAAAAAAATCAGTAGGTACTTCTCTACTTTTTAAGAAAAAGTGTCTTTTCCCTATCTGTAGCACATTTCCAATAAATATACTTACCAATATTCCCACAAAAGCGGTAACAAAAATACCACCCATAATAATCAATAACAGTTCAGGTGATATCATATATTTACTGTTTTGTAAGTTACTGATAAGTTTGTTACTATTATTACCTCCACTTACTCCACCTGATACCAGTGCAACCACAAAACACACTAAAACTGCTTTCCAATAATAATTAGAAAGTCTTGACTTTGCCTCTGCTTTTAAACTTGATCTTATAAACATCTGTTTTCTCTCCCTTGATACTTCTTATTTGTTATTATTATATTGTATTGCTTCTTTGATATTATTAGATGTTTTCAAATCCAATAATATAGTTACTAATTCTAAACCTAAATCAATCGCATATCCAAGTCCTCTTGCTGTAGTAATAAGTTCGTCTGTAACCACCCCTTCTGGAACTATAGTGGCACCATATAACTTATCTTCATAGCCGGGATAGCATGTGGCATTTTTGCCTTCTAGTAAGTGCAGCTCACCTAATATACTTGGGGCTGCACAAATAGCTGCCAGTCGTTTTCCCTTAATGTACATTTGTTGTAGTAATTCCTTGAGTTTTTTATGGTTGTTTAAGTTTCTGGTACCTGATGTACCTCCTGGCAAAAAGAATACATCTCCATCTTCAAAATCAATGTCCTCAAATAAATAGTCTGCCACAAGGGTAATCTTATTTGCACCTTTTAGATACAAAGATTTTGTAATAGAAATTAGAACCACTTCCACTCCAGCTCGTCTTAATATGTCTACTGTAGCCAAACATTCTACTTCTTCCAATCCTTCTGCCATAAATGTGTAGACCTTGACCATTGACTATACCTCCTTCTTTCGTATCTGTTTTATTATTATAGTTTTTTTTGGTTTTTAAGTCAATAATACTTGTAAATATATTTATAAGGTCTATAATATTTAATCATATTTGTATGGAGGTCTTTATGGAAATAGAAAGAAAGTTTTTAATAACAACTGTACCAAAACATTTAGAGCAGTATGCTTATCATCAAATTGAGCAAGGATATTTAAATACAGAACCTGTGGTTCGAATTAGAAGAGAAAACGAAACCTATTATCTCACCTATAAGTCCAAAGGTTTTCTGGTCAGAGAAGAGTATAATCTACCATTAACTAAGGATGCATATTTACATTTAAGGGGTAAAATAGATGGTACACTTATATGTAAAACAAGATATTTGATTCCTTATAACGATGATTTGATGATTGAACTTGATTTATTTTTAGAACCCTTTGATGGACTAATGTTAGCGGAAGTGGAATTTAAAACCGAGATGGAAGCAAGAAATTTTAATCCTCCGAATTGGTTTGGAGAAGATGTCACTTATTCTGAAAAATATCAAAATAATTATTTAAGCACTTTAACATAAAATAAGAAGCTGTTACCATTGACTATATCTACAGTCTCTTGTAACAGCTTCTATAAAAACTACCGAATCAAATCCATAGGGTCTATAGGTGTACCATCCTTTGTCACCTTAAAATACAAATGACTTCCTTCAACCACATAGTATTTTGTTGGTTCTTGAATATAACCTAGAACCTTTCCTTCTGTAACGAAGTCGCCGTTTAGTACACTAATATCCTTTAACTGACCATAAGTAGCTAAGAATGAGTTGCCCAAATCCAATACGACAAAATTACCGATTTCTTCATTGTATCCAATTTCTGTTACTTGCCCTGCTATGGTTGCAGTCACCGGAGCACTTATCTCACCCTGAATTAGTACCGCAGGATTACATTTGTATTGCTCTAATGTGGGGAAATAGATTGTGGATTCCATATTATAATCCAATACAACATTTCCACGAATTGGCCAATCCATCTTGCTATCCAATGTAAAATTTAATGTAGGAAGAGATGCAGCCACTTTGCCTGAGCCTGCTTTTGCAACTTGTGCCTCTGTGGTTTCTTCTATACCCTTTGGCTCAGTTTCTTTTGTTTGTGGGGTAGGACTTGTTTCTGCCTTTATCTGCTTGTCAATTACTACATCCAGAGTTTCTGGTTCTGTAGCTTGTGCAAGGTCTGGCACAATATTGTCATCTGCAGCCTCCCCTAGACTTAATTGTTGTTTCTCTGGTGTGTCCTTATCTTTTAGGACTGTGGAACTAACTGCTGTCACTGCTGCAGCCAATAATGCAAATAATAATGCCCCGAGAAACACTTTACCCTTTACTATCTTCATAATTTTCTCTCTCAAGTTTATCACCTCGGTAATATTCTAACCCAATTACCGAAGCTTATTCAGAGATTAATTGAATATTTTTGTAATAATAAGGAAGAATTTCTTCAGCAGTCAATCCTTCTTTTGCTTGTTTATTACTTCCCCATTGACTTAACCCAAATCCATGACCAATACCTTTGCAAATAATTCTAATTTTTCCTTCAAAATTCTCAATAGTAAAACAAGCTGATTGCAGATTTAACAATGCCTGAAAGGCTTCTCCCGAAAAGGTTTCGTTTCCAACTTGAATCACTGTTACATACCCACTAGAATCTCTCTCCACAATTTGTATGGTATCTATAATTCCATCAGAATTCTCTATTTTAAAATGATTGGAAAAATCAACTATGTCCCAATTGGTAATACTTAAATAACCTTCCATTTCCACATCACCTGCGCTTGATACTGCCACAAAATAAGGGTGATTTTCATCTCCATCTCTGGTTTGACCTGAGCTGGCACTATGAAACATAGGATCCATAGCTTTTCCCTCATATTGCATCATCACTCCAGTGGTTGAGGAAACAGCTGTTTTTATTTTCTCATAATTTTCAGAATAAACTTCTTTTCCCCATTGTTTTTTACATTCAGCCAGAGTCCAATAATTTACTTTTAAACTGCTTGAAGATATTTCTGTTGCATCAAGCATTCGATTGTAAATATAGGTTCTTGCTATAATTGCTTGAGTCCGAAGTGCTTCTGGTTCATAAGCTGCTGGCATTTGAGCTGCTACCACACCAATTAGAAATTCTTCCAAATCCATAGCTGACATGGTAAATTGATCTTCTACTACAATTCTATTTCCCGTTAACTCCTGATTTTTTGATAAGCCTTCTACTTTTCCAGTCCATACCAAGGTAATTAAATATGGAAAAAGTAGAAGGGTTATTAACCAACACCCAAAAACCGCCAATTGTTTTTTCATAGATACTCCCATCTATCTGCTTTAGCAGATATTAAAATAAGGATTGTGAAAAGTATTTTTCACGCTATCACCTGTGGTATTGTATGCTTGTTTGTAAGGAAATATGCTCATAAAGCTCTATTTTAAAATCTGTTGCAATGTGAATTTTAGTTGCACTAAACCTGATTTTAAAATGTTAAGAATATTAATATGTCAATAAGTTAAGTAGACATCAAAATCATAAGTAGTTTCAGTAATTCTAGATCGTACCCCACAAAAATAGAGCGTATATAGAGGAGTTTCTTCCAAGTCTACAACATCGTAATGGATAATTATTTTCTAGTAGATACATTTATATATTCTATTTCTTTTGTTTCTTTTGAGATAGATACACTAACATAGCCAAATTCATTATCAAAATTATAGTATTCATACATATTGCTGGTATCATCAAACACAAAATTTTTATGTTCAATTGCTTTTAAGAATTCTTCTTTAGAACTTCTTATGGTAATTCTATTTGGCAAAGAAATTATTTCATCTGATAAATATTTTACAAAACCATTATGAACAGATGTAGTCTCTTTTCCATGATTTACTACACTAAGACCAAAGACTTTACCGTTTCTTGATAATTGAACATACCCATAGCTATCAACTGGTATTTGATTAGCTGCAGTTGGAACAATGGTCCACCCATTTTTTTCAAATGCTGAAATAGGAGCTGGAAGTTGATAAAAATCACCCTCAAATTCAATAATAAAACTGGTAATATCAGTTCCTAATGCAGTAGGGGCCTTATAAGCTAATGCTTCTGGTGATGGTACAAAGTTCTTAAGAGCAGCTATTGATTTGGATAGATGCTCTAAATCATTCAGAATACTTATTGAGGTTACCTCATCAGAAGTTGCACCATGAATAAAACTAATTCTCTGAAAATCATTAAGTTGATAATCATACATAAAATATCGTGCACCATCTCCAGACAAAAATTTAGTCGGTGTCCCATATTTGGACGCCACACTTACACCTCTTAAATTTGCAAAAGTCATATTCCCCGGCATTATAATATCAGTATTCTTATCTTTTATATTTTCTGATTGTATGTAAAAACTACTTATAGTAAGCTGATTTAATGGCATCGCTAAATTACCATTTTTTTCCATATATGCAGATATAGTGATATCACCTTTTGTAAAGGTTATGGTTCCTATATACTCTCCAGGTTTTATTACTTTTGTTTCATCACCTTCCATCTTCCATCCTAGTGTTGTGAATTCTTTAAAAGTAATAGGGACCTGAATTATATCACCAACAATTTGAAACTGAAAACTAAATAGATCCTGTGAAAGAGTTTTAGGAATTACATCAGCAGGTAATGTTACTTTAGGATCTGTTACATTGGGGGCGGTAGGCTGCACTTGTGGCTTTGGGGTATTTAGTTGTATTACTGAATTTGAAGTGTTTGATGTAACTGTTACCTTTGGAGTGGTTTCTTCCACAGTAGTAGTTTCGACTTCAATGGTTTTCTCCTCCTCAGTAGTGGTTTCCTCGTCAGTAGTGGTTTCCTCGTCAGTAGAGGTTTCTTCAGTTGGTACCTCTGCCACAGATTGTGTTGTCGCGACTCTCAAATCAGATTTATTTTTACAGGATGTAAGCCCTATCATAAAAACAACTGTTATGATTAATAAAATAACTTTTTTCATGTTCTTTTTTCATGTTCTTTCTTCCTTTCTTTCTGACCATCTTTTGTATTTTTTAAAGCTTATACCATACTGGATTCTTTTAACAACAATTTGTTGATTTTTGTTCCAATACTTCTATGTAAGTGAACAGTTGTTGAATGATGAATTGAATAGGATGATGAAAATGTTATGCTAAATATACTTTTCATTATTTTAATGCGTTAAAGACCACTTTTATTGCATGGACCAATTATAATTATTAAAAGCTTTGTTCTAATACATAAAATCAAGTTCATATTTTATTTTTTCTTGCTACTCTTTAATTTTTTATTCCACTCCTTTCTAGACTTCTACTCAGAATTTTTTTCTATGTGCTTTTTCTCCATAATACCTAACTCCATCGTCTAAATTTGCAATTGCTCTGCAATCTACAGTATCCGGTAAATACCTGTGTATGTCCATTAAAAAAGCAGTAACAACTTATGATACAGTCATTACCACTTTATATAATCTAGTTCCTAATCAAAAGTTCTATGTTCCAAAGTCTTTCTTTGGTATTGTGTATGGTAAATTTAAACCTCTACACTCACTTTATCTAAATGCCAGATTTCGTCCACGTATTGTTGAATGGTTCTGTCAGAAGTAAACTTCCCTGAGCTTGCAACGTTTAAGATTGCAGCCTTTGCCCACCATTTTTCATCTTTATAGGCCTTTTCCACTCTGGCTTGTGCCTCTGCATATGATAGGAAATCTTTTAAGATAAAGTATGTGTCTGCATGATCACTACTTTTGGTATTAAGTAATGAGTCATATATTTCTCTAAACAATTCCGGATTTTCTGGTGAGTAGTATCCATTAATTAGCTGCATTAGAACGCGGCGGATTTCTTGATTGTTATTGAAGATATCCATAGGGTTGTAGCCCCCTTCATTTTCATATCTTATGACTTCATCCGATGTTAAACCAAAAATAAAGGCATATTCTTCTCCAACTTCTTCTACAATTTCCACATTGGCACCATCCATAGTTCCCATTGTTAATGCTCCATTTAACATAAATTTCATATTGCCTGTTCCAGATGCTTCTTTGCTTGCAGTAGATATTTGTTCACTCACATCTGATGCTGAAAAGATAAGTTCTGCGTTAGAAACCCTATAGTCTTCAATAAATACTACTTTTATCTTATCCTGAATGGATTTATCATTATTAATCACATTTGCAACGGAATTAATAAGCTTAATGGTTAATTTAGCACGACGGTATCCTGCTGCTGCCTTTGCTCCAAAAATAAATGTTCTAGGATAAAATTCTTTGTGTGGATTCTCTTTTAATTCGCTATAAAGATGCATAACATGTAAAATATTAAGTAACTGACGTTTATATTCATGAAGTCTTTTCACTTGTACATCAAAAATGGAACGGGGGTCTATATCAATTCCATTATGTTCTTTGATATAGGAAGCAAGTCTTAATTTATTCTGATATTTAATATTCATAAATTCCTGTTGACATTTTTCGTCATCTGCATAAATTGCAAGTTTCTTAATATGTGGCAGATTTGTAATCCATTCAACACCAATTTTATCCGTTACCCATTCTGCTAAAAGAGGATTGGCATGTAGTAAGAACCTTCTTTGAGTAATTCCATTGGTCTTATTGTTAAATTTTTGAGGCATCATTTCATAGAAGTCCCTTAATTCCTGCTTTTTTAGAATTTCTGTATGAAGTCTGGCTACACCATTGACAGAAAAACTTCCCGCAATTGCCAAATGAGCCATTCTAACCTGACCATCCTGAATAATTGCCATTTTTCTTACTTTATCCTGATTGCCAGGGTATTGTTGCTGAATATCTAAAACAAATCTGCGGTTGATTTCTTCTACAATCTGGTAAATACGTGGAAGCAATCTGGAAAATAGTTCAATTGGCCATTTTTCTAAGGCTTCTGACATAATGGTGTGATTCGTATAAGCACAACATTTTGTAGTTACAGACCAAGCTTCATCCCATGTTAAATATTCTTCATCCATTAAAATTCTCATTAATTCTGCCACAGTCACAGTAGGATGAGTGTCATTCATCTGGAAGCATACTTTTTCATAGAGTTTTCTTATATCTTTGTGTGTTTCTTTGTATTTAATCACTGCTCTTTGAATGCTAGCAGAAATAAAGAAATATTGTTGTTTTAGGCGTAATTCTTTTCCTGCATAGTGGTTATCATTGGGGTAGAGAACTTCTACAATTGTTTTTGCTAAGTTCTCCTGTTCCACAGCATTTTGATAATCGCCCTTATCAAAGGAATCCAGATTAAAGGTGTTAATTGGTTCTGCATCCCAGATTCTTAGGGTATTTACCACATTGTTTCCATAACCTACTACGGGAACATCATAAGGAACAGCCTTTACTGATTGATAACCTTCCTGAACAAAATGGTCTCTTCCCTGACTGTCTCTTTGCACAGTTACATAACCACCAAATTTCACCTCTGCAGCATGTTCATCTCTACGGATTTCAAATGGAAATCCATTTTTTAACCAGTCATCTGGTACCTCATACTGATAACCATCATTTATCTTTTGTTTGAACATACCATATTTGTAACGGATACCACAACCATAAGCTGGGTATCCTAACGTTGCAAGTGAGTCTAAAAAGCAGGCTGCAAGTCTTCCCAAACCACCATTTCCAAGAGCTGCATCTCTTTCCTGATCTTCAATTACATTCAGGTCAAAGCCCAATTCCTCTAATACCTCTTTAATTTCCTGCCTTGCCATAATATTGATAATATTATTGCCTAAGGCTCTTCCCATTAAAAACTCCATAGAAAGATAATATACGGTTTTTACATCCTGTTTCTCATACTCTTTGTGGGTAGCAATCCATTCATCAATAATTACATCTTTTACTGCATAAGATACAGCTGAATAAACTTGGGCTACAGTAGCTTCGTCAATTGTTTTACGATATAATACCTTTACATTATCAATGATGCTCTTTTTAAAAACCTCTTTACTAAATGCCATATTCATTGTTAAATTCTCCTTTATTATATTCTTTCCACACTCAAAACTACAGTTTCTCCATTAATATTCCACTCTTTGGTATAACCACTTAACTGATTACTTTGAATGTTGTCTGCTAATACCTCAGACGCAATCTGTACTCCATACTTATTAAAAATATCTGCAATTTTATTATTTTCACCATATGCTACTTGAATATGATTGGTTACTTCAAAATTCGCTTCCTTGCGCATAGTCTGAATTTTACTAATTAATTCCCGCACGAAACCTTCTTCGATTAACTCTTTTGTTAATTTGGTATCAAGAACAACCGTTACCTCTTTTTCGTTTTCTGATACATAACCTTCCATCTGCTTGATGTCAATGAGAAGGTCATCCGCAGTTAACACTACTGAGGTACCATTTAAATCAAAGGTCAATGCTCCACTATCATTTAAGGTATCCATGGCCTGATTGCCATCCACTTCTAACAGAGTCTGGCGAATTTCATTTAGAACTTTTCCATATTTTGGTCCCACTGTTTTTAACTGAGGTTTAAAACCATAGGAGGTGAAATCCCTTACATCCTCTGTAAATTCCACCTTTTTTATGTTTAGCTCATCTTCAATAATTTCCATAAAAAATACTGGCAATTCAAAAGGAGCTTTTACAAACATAGTGCCTATTGGTTGCCTGTTTTTAATATTGGCAGTGTTTCTAGCAGAACGACCCAAGGTAACAACTAAAAGAACTTCTTCCATATGTTCTTCCAGCTTTTTATCAATCCATGATTCATTTATGGCTGGGTAGTCACATAGATGAATGCTTTTTGGTGCTGTTTTATCTAAGTTTACCACTAAATTAAGATATATATCTTCTGTCATAAATGGAATAAGAGGTGCTGCCGCCTTACTTATGGTTATCAGGGCTGTGTAGAGTGTCATATAAGCGTTGATCTTATCCTGAGGCATATCCTTTACCCAAAAACGCTCACGGCTTCTCCTTACATACCAATTACTCATATCATCCACAAATTCTTGAAGTGCTCTTGCTGCTTCTGGGATTTTGTAGTTATTTAAATGGCTGTCCACGGTTTTTACTACTGTATGAAGTTTTGATAATAACCATTTATCCATAATTGGAAGTTTTTCATAATCCAGTTGGTATTTTGTAGCATCAAATTCATCGATATCGGCATAGAGAACAAAAAATGCATAGGTATTCCATAAAGTACCCATAAACTTTCGCTGACCTTCCATGACAGCTTTACCATGAAAACGATTTGGCAGCCATGGAGCTGAATTTACATAAAAATACCAGCGAACTGCATCTGCCCCATAAGTGTCCAATGCTTCAAATGGATCCACTGCATTACCCTTGGATTTTGACATCTTTTGGCCATTTTCATCCTGAACATGCCCAAGTACAATTACATTTTTATAAGGAGCCTTATTAAAAATCAAGGTTGAGATGGCTAGTAGAGAATAAAACCAACCTCTTGTTTGATCCACTGCTTCTGATATAAAATCAGCTGGAAACTGGGTTTCAAATAAATCCTTATTTTCAAATGGATAGTGATGTTGTGCAAATGGCATGGCTCCAGAATCAAACCAACAGTCAATTACCTCGGGTACACGTTTCATTTGATTCTTGCATTTTGGACATTCTATGGTAACATCATCAATAAATGGTCTGTGTAACTCAATATCCTCAGGACAATTGGAGGACATGGATTTTAATTCTTCGATACTTCCAATGGAATGATGATGCCCACACTCACACTCCCAAATGTTTAGTGGTGTTCCCCAATAACGGTTACGGCTGATACTCCAATCCTGCACATTTTCAATCCAATCCCCAAAACGTCCTTTTCCAATGTTTTGTGGAATCCAGTTGATGGTATTATTATTCTTGATTAAATCCTGCTTTACTTCAGTCATCTTTATAAACCAGGAATCTCTTGCATAATAGATGAGTGGAGTGTCACAACGCCAACAGTGGGGGTAACTATGCTCAAATACAGGTGCTGAAAATAGCAATCCCTTTTCCTTTAGGCTCTTTAGAATTTCTTTGTCAGCAGTTTTACAAAATACTCCCGGCCAAAGTGTTTCTTTTGTCATCTCACCTTTACTATCTACCAATTGTACAAAAGGCAAGTCATAAATACGTCCAACATTAGCATCATCTTCACCAAAAGCAGGAGCAATGTGAACCACACCAGTACCATCTGTAAGGGTTACATAACTGTTACAGGTTACATACCAGCATTTCTTATCTGGATTTACAAAATGAAACAATGGTTCATACTCTTTATATTCTAAGTCTTTACCTACATAGGTCTCTAATACCTTGTATTGCTCTTCACCTAATACTTTTGTTGCCAAAGCTTCTGCTAAATAATAGATTGTTCCATTGGTTTCAACTTTTACATAACGCTCTACAGGATTTACGCAAAGACCAACATTAGAAGGCAATGTCCAAGGTGTTGTAGTCCAGGCTAGAATGTAAGCATCTTCCTCTTTCACTTTAAACTTAACAATTGCCGACTTTTCCTTAACATCCTTGTATCCTTGAGCAACTTCATGACTAGACAGTGGAGTTTCGCATCTTGGGCAATAAGGTACAATTTTAAAGCCTTTATATAAGAGTTGTTTTTCCCATATCTGTTTTAAAGCCCACCACTCTGATTCAATAAAATTGTTATGATACGTAACATAAGGATCTTCCATATCCGCCCAGAAACCAACTGTAGATGAAAAATCTTCCCACATACCTTTGTACTTCCAAACACTTTCCTTACATTTTTCTATAAATGGTTCCAAACCATACGCTTCAATCTGTTCTTTTCCATCTAACCCCAACAGTTTTTCCACTTCTAACTCTACTGGCAGACCATGAGTGTCCCATCCTGCTTTCCTTGGAACCTGATACCCCTTCATAGTTCTGTATCTTGGTATCATATCTTTGATTACTCTGGTAAGAACATGACCAATATGAGGCTTACCATTGGCTGTAGGTGGACCATCATAAAATACATATGGCTCCCCCTCTTTACGTATTTTAATACTTTCCTCAAAAATTTTATTTTCTTTCCAGAACTTTTCAATATTTTTTTCTCGTTCAACAAAATTTAAATTTGTAGACACCTTATCATACATACCTAATAACCTCCTTTATTTTAACCATAAACGTAAAAAAACCTCCATCCAAAAAACAGGACGAAGGTTAACTCGTTATACCACCTATTACTGCATACATTATATGCGTTCCTGATAACGGGGGAAAACCGTCTAGACCTAACTATAATTCAGCCCGAAACTCAGGAGTGATTTTAGATTCTTCTGGCAATATCAGGTTTCCACCATCCCTGACTCTCTGTGAATATATAAGAAGTCTACTGTCTCCATCAAAGTTTTTACATATTGTTGTTATATTATGTTACAATTATTATAAGAGTAGGGGCTACATTTGTCAATTAAATCTAGAATGTATTTATTTTTTATAATCATCACCTATCCATAAAATTGGTTGACCTATCGCTTTGGAACGATTTACCTCTGGATTTGAAGGATAGCGCTCCAGGTTGTGCCACAAGTTTGCATATTTTTCTTCACCTGTAACCTCATAAGCAAACAATAGCATAGAAGATGCAGTTGGCCAATATTCAAAATTTTCAATATCTTTCCCATACTTCCAGTTTTCTATATGTTCCATATATGGATAAAAAAATTCTATCCCTTTCTCAATACATCTCCCATCCTCCAGTTTAAAACCCCATATTTCATCCTTAAGAAGATAACATAAAGTGACCATATTATCAAGGGCATAAAAAGAGTAATTATATGGTTTTGTTCTTTCTAGTTCTTGTGGAAAACTTCCATCTAAAGCCATTTGCTGAGGTAAAAGTTGTTCTTTATAACCTTTGCAACACAACTTTAAAATTTCTCTATCACCAATAAATTCACCAAAACATGCTAACTGTGTATAATAACAAATACTGTGGTTATTTCCATTGTTTATTTCATCTAATCCATATTGATGTGTAGTAAGCCAGCTTGTATAATCCTTAAACCAATTTTTTAATCCTTTCAATAGATTGGGTTTCATATGTGTGGACTTTGATAAAATTCCAATAGCTTTTGGAATATCAATAAATCCTAAAGTATCAATGATTCCAATTCCTCTTCCACTACAAACACCTGGGATTGCCTGTGAATACAATAAATTAGGATTCATTCTTGTTTTTTCATTTACAAAAAATCCATCTAACTGCGAACATGCCTTACTGGCATATCTTTCATCTTTTGTTATTTTATAAGCTGCTGCTAAAGTACTTACTCTAAATAACATGTTATTTTTAATTTTTTTATGTAAATTAAAATTATTGGGATTTGTCTCCCCATCCCTTCTTATGTAAGGCAGTCCATGGATTTTAGTCGAGTCGTACCACCAATAAAGTCCAATTGAATAATAATCATTTGCTGTTCCATAGATGTTTGGTGTTTGAACATCTGTAAGATATACATTATTTTGCCTTAAATATTCTTCACTTTGGGCAATTATTTTTGCTTCATTAAATAATTTCATAATTATATCACCAATACCTATCTACTTATTATTTGTTAGTCTTATGTGTTCCTCTATAAAATAATAATATCTCCATGCTATTTGTTCCTTTTTTCATTATATCTTTTTATTAAAATGTCTGCAACTAAGAATACAATAAAAGACCTGTACTTATCAACAGGTCTTCTATCTTTATTATTCTTTTATACCAGCTCTATTTACTATTTACTAGCTTTAAAAAAAGTGTATTATGTTATGAGTGATGTGGTTGTGTTGTAATAAATTATCTATAAAACATCTAAAAACTTGTTTGGGTAACCAATTCAAAATGTTTTATAGTACATACTATTCATCATCGTTGTATTGTGTGACAAGCTTTATATATTTTATTGTATCTGAATATAAATTATTTTTATGTAGTTCATCAATCTTCCTATTATATAGGAAGATTGATGAGTGAAAGGGCATTGTTCCCCACCATATGGTTGGTTTCCAATGCCCTTCCTCTTAATTAACGATCATTGTCATTAAATGGTATTATGTCATTAAAATGCAGTTTCCAAAGCTTTTAAAGCATCACATAAACCTGCTTCACAACTACGGATTCCTTTACGAACCAATACTGCGCCAGCACGGCAATTGCCATCTAAAATTGCATCTAAACCTTCATGGATTTGTCTGATACCAGTTTTGATGTCACAAATAGCTTCTTGAACCAATCTTTTTGTTCTGCAGTTCTCTTCAAAAGAAAGATTTTCTACAGCTTCGATCAATTTACATAAACCTTCTTCCAAAACACAAAGACCTTCACGTAGTAATCTGATAGCTTCACATTCATTGCCTCTTGCAAGAGCATTTAAAGCTTCACAACAAAGTTTAATGCCTTCTTGAATTGCACAAGTAGCTTCTTTAAGATCTCTTCTTACTGCTGCTTCATTATTTCCACATCCACATCCATTGGTAGGACAGTCATTTGGAAATCCAATGTTTCCTAATCCATTATTACATCCATTATTACAATTACCCATATCTATTACACTCCTTTTCATAATACACTTTAACAAGTGTACTATAATATATGCGAAGAACTAAAAATGTGAGCCTTATAATAAAAAAAATGATTTAAAATTAATTATGCACCTTTCAATACCTTGATTTTACCATTAACAGGTCTTTATGATTTAAATTGCAGCACTTTTCTCTGTATGGTATAATATGTCATAATTATAAATTTTAAGGGGGAAATGCTTTGCTAAAAAAATTAATACTCTGCTTTACTTCCATACTTTTACTTTCTGGCTGTTTTACAGCAAAAATACCTAATAGAAATAACACAAAACCATATAAGAGTGATAGAACGTTTCATATGGTAATAAGTTCCGAAAATAGGGACTTAGAGGGAAAGCTAAGAGAGTTTGCAAAGGAAAACCGTATTGATCTTACTTTGGATTATTACGGAACCATTGACATCATGAATGTTTTAAATAACAATTCTGAGAACTATGATGCGGTTTGGTCCTCTAACTCTATTTGGCTTTATATGCTTGACAATCCAGAAAAGATCCTTTATTCCAAATTCACTTCTATTAACCCTATTGTGTTTGGTATGACAAAGGAAAAAGCCACAGAGCTTGGATTCGATGATAATAATAAAAAAATTTATATGGAGGATATTGTTGATGCTGTAAAAGAAAATAAGTTGACGTTTCTAATGCCTTCTGCAACCCAAACAAACAGTGGTGCCTCAGCTTATCTTGGTTTTTTAAGCTGCCTTGCTGGAAATCCTTTTGTTTTAACAGAGGAGAATTTGGAAAATGAAGATTTAAAAGCAGAACTAAACCAGCTTTTTAAAGGGGTTGCCCGTTCTTCAGGTAGTGATGAATTTATTGGTGAGATGTACTTAAATGGATCCTTTGATGCGCTTGTGGATTATGAATCTTCTATTATTAAGCTTAATAAAGAATTAATTAGTCAGAATAAGGAACCCTTAAGGCTCATTTATCCATATGACGGCGTATCACTTTCGGATTCTCCATTTGCATACATTAATAACAAAGATGATAAGAAATTAGAAACCTTTCATTTATTTCAAAATTACTTATTAAGTGAAGAAATGCAAAAGTATCTGACAACCACAGGCAGACGTGCTGGATATGGCGGTCTGGTGCCCTATGCTCTGAATGATACCTTTAATATAGAATGGGGCATTGATACTTCCAAATATATATCGCCAATTAAATATCCTTCACCAGCAGTGATTAAAAAAGCTTTAAACCTCTATCAAGTAGAATTAAGGAAACCATCCTACACCATTTTTTGTCTGGATTATTCAGGGAGCATGCAGTCAAGTGGACGCACACAGCTACTGGCTGCCATGAAGAATATTCTGAATTACCAGATGGCTTCTGTAGATATGATACAATTTTCTGAAAGAGATAAAATAGCCATCATACCTTTTAATAGCTCCGTCATAGATATTTACAAAACACAAGATGGTAAAAATACAGATGACATCTTGAAACTAATTAACGAAATAAAAGCAAAAGGAGGAACTAATATCTATGATCCATCCATAAACGCTCTTGAAATACTTAGCAGTATAGACCCTTTGGAATATTCTAGATCCATTGTACTTATGACTGATGGCGAATCAAATAATGGTAATTTTGAAGATTTAAAAATTTCCTATGAAAAAACTGATATGACCATTCCCATATTCTCTATTACCTTTGGTACCGCTTCAAAAGCGCAGCTAGACCTCATTGCTGAGCTGACCAATGCCAAGGTTATGAATGGAAATGACAATCTATTAGAAGCATTTAAAAATATTCGAGGATATAATTAAGGAGGATTTCCAATGCTAAAACAATTTAAAAGAGAAATTTTATCTGCATTTATGGGAGGTTTGGGTTTTATCATCATATTTTCCATAGGCGGGAATCTGTTCATTAGTCTTGTAATGGGCATCCTGTTATTTTGTATTGGCTATGTTCTGTTTAAAGAAAAAATAGTCATGGATGTAACATACGAAGAATATTCAGATCTTGATTACCAGCAGATTGTATCCAAAGGTTATGAATATATAAACAAACTTTCTGATTATAGTAAGGACATTGCCATGGACAATAGGAATTACCAGATCAATATTCACTTAGAACACGTGATACATAATTGTGCTAAAATCATTCAAACAGTAGATAAGGAACGATCAGGTTATGGTCAGATCACTACATTTGTTAACCACTATTTACCTATGGCTGATAAGGTAGTAGGCAAATATGCAAAAATCATAAAAAATCATATTTCTGGTACCGAAAGTGACGAATTTAGAGATAATATCAATGATTTTATAAAGGAATTAGATGAAGCCTTTGAAAAACAACTGCAGGCACTCTATAGTGATGATATCTTAGATGCTTCTGTGGAAATGGATGTTATGAAGAATATATTTAAGACTAGCGGATTGTTAGATCATAAGGATTTTGATTTGAAATAGAAATTTAAATTAAGAAGGGAAATGCTTTCATGAAAAAAATATACGTAGGAATTGGTATTTTTATAGTATTAGTGGTATTTGGTATAGGAATCAGTACTTTAAGCAACAACTCCAAAAACGAAAAAAGTTCAACAAAACCCACTGTCATTGTAGGAGCTGTTGGAGGAGGAAAAGAGAATTTATTAAATGATCCAGACTTTAACCGTATTTTATTGGAAAAATATAATTTAGTAGTTGAAAATCAACCATGGAGCAACAATAAGCTCATTACTAACGAACTAACTTACAGTACAAAACAGGGGAAAAAGCAAACATATGATTTTGTTTTCTTCTCTGATGAACGTTTTTATGAATACTACAAGCAGCCTGCTGCTGATGGGGAAACCCCACGATTAAAGTATCAAAAAGGTGCTGTGGCCTTAAATACACCTATTGTTATTTATAGCTGGGACGAAGTTTGTCAAGGTTTGATAGTGGATGGAATTGTTACGGAAACTGATGGAGTTTACTATATTTCTGATACACAAAAACTTCTCAACCATATCAGCCAGCAAAAATCATGGACTGACATTGGAATTACAGATATTTATGGCAAAATAAATATTGCCTCCACAGACCCTGTCACCTCCTCTCCAGGTGCAACCTATTATGGACTCTTAGCAACTATCATGAATGGTGGTTATTTAGATATTGGAACCATAGACAATGTGTTACCCCAGCTTAGAGACTTCTATAAATTGTCAGGGTTTATGAACAACACGCCAGCAGACTTATTTGACCTATATATGAGAATGGGCAGAGGTGCCTATCCATTAGTGGTAGATTACGAAAAAAGCATGATAGACTTTGCCAATACAAATCCAGAAGGTTTTGCACAGGTGAATGAAAGAATGAGAATTTTATATCCCCAGCCTACTATTTGGAATTCCCATTGTATTTTAAGTTTTTCAGATGGTGGTACAAAGTTTTTAGAAGCTCTAAATGATAAGGATATACAGACATTGGCCTGGGAGCGATATGGATTTAGAACAGGTCTTTTTGGTGGTCAATATGATGTATCCGCCATTGAAGTAAGTGGTGTCCCACAAGAAATTGTCTCTGTAGCACAAGGGTTGAAAAAAGATGTCTATGACAAAATCATAAATGCACTTAAGAATTAAAACAAGAATAAGGATAGAGCGATTTATGGCTCTATCCTTTTATCTTTTAACATTTCCATTCTCAATTTGTTGGCAATATCCAAAGGTGAATCAAGGTGTTTCCTTACAATCATTGTTTTTCCAATGATGTTTTTTGTTCTACTACAAGAAACCGAATTATAACATATCCTTTTTGATTAATATTAAAATCGCTGTGATACACAGTGCTAGGGTTATCCCCCCAATTATTAGAAAGGAACCCGATAAGTTGGCAAATGGAATCCCATCCGGATTAACATTCATTCCATAAAAGCCAGATACAATAGTAGGGATAGATAGTACCACAGTGATTGATGTCATCAATTTCATTACAGTATTCATATTGGTATCTATAATTGAAGCAAGCAGTTCACGAGTACCACTTATAATACTGCGGTAAATATTTGTCATCTCAATGGCTTGTCGATTCTCTATTATTGCATTGTGTAGTAACACTATATCATCCTGTTCTTTTGATGAATTGTGGAGCAGTGATAATTTTTCCAGCACAAAACTATTGGCACTTAACGATGTAGCAAAGTAAACCAAGTTTGATTCTAGCTCATGTAATTCAATCAAATCCGCTTTTTTTGTTTTTCCCTTCAAATTTGATTCAATTTCTATACGTTTTGCATCAATGATACGCAAATCAGATTGGTATACTGCTGCTATACGAAGGAGAATTTGATAGGTAAAGCGCATTCTGTTGGTTGTATCAATCCGTACATTAACATCGTCAAGAAACGGTTTTATAATTTCAGTATCTTCCAAGCAGATTGTTACAATACAATCTCCAATTAGAAGGATTGTTAGAGGAATCGTTGTAAACGCATTTGTATCATTCCTTATTTCTCTGGAGGGAATGTCAATTAGAATCATGGTGTATGTTTGTGTAGTCTCTACTCTGGAATACTCTTCAACATCCAATGCAGCTCGAAGATGATCAACATTAATATCAGTGTATTTTGCTATGGTTTTTATTTCATCAGGAGTTGGATTTGTAATGTTAATCCACATGTCCTTACTTGGCTCAGTCATTTTTGTAAGTTGCCCGTTGTGTGTTTTATACATATCCAACATATTGTTCACTACCCTCATTTTGCTTTATCATAAGTTCAACATAGTAAATTAACGTATTACAGCCTTGGAAATGGTGTTTGTACATATACTAAGTTTTTTAGCGTTAATTGGCTATTGATGGTTTTTTCTAGTTCTTTCTTTAGATTATCTAAGGTGAATTTTGATAATTCTAATTTTATTGCATTTATAGCACTATCCAAGTGTGAGAGGAGTAGGAAATTGTGTACTAACCCGCATAAATATTACCTCATAAGCATTCTAGTAGATTTGATTGCAAATGTCAATTGTAATCATTCATATAACAAAAAAATGTTAGTTATAAATTATTTAGAATCACACCACAATTATCCCATATATTCGTATACCTTTGCCTCATAAGGGCGCAGAACATTGGCATCCACCTTATAGTTGCTTATAACAATCTTTTTTTCACTATGAGCTAATGTTTCAGGTACCTCATAGTCCACTTCTTGAGCAGTAAAATTACATAATACCAAAAGTATCCGCCCATTCAAAGATCGAGTATATGCAAAAATTTCCTTGCTATTTTTCATAATAAGTTCAAAGGAACCATATACGATAATTTCCTTTTTGTGGCGTAAGCTGATTAACTTCTTGTAATATTGGAAAACAGAATCTGAATCTGAAATCTGGGATTCTGCATTAATTGAAGTATAATTTGGATTTACCGTAAACCATGGACTTCCTGAAGTGAATCCACCATGAGCATGATGATTCCACTGCATTGGAGTTCTGGCATTATCACGACTTCGGGCATGAATATATCTCATCATTTCTTCATTAGAAACTCCTAGCATCTTTGTATAAGTTTCATAAGCACCTTTTGTCTCTATGTCCTCATATTCATCAATGGAATCAAACTTCACGTTAGTCATCCCAAGTTCCTCACCTTGATAAATATATGGAGTGCCCTTCATCATATGCAAACAGGTTCCCAGCATCTTCGCTGATTCCATCCAATACTCCTCATCATTACCAAAACGGGAAACTACTCTTGGCTGGTCGTGGTTATTCCAGTACAAACTATTCCATCCATTTTTCTCCAAACCATATTGCCACTGTGAGAGAATTTCTTTTAATGTAACCAAATCAAAACGTCTATCTGTCCATTTTGCTCCTGTGCCATTTTCTACATCTACATGAGCAAACTGAAATACCATATTCAATTCTTTCTCTTCACTTTTAGTAAATCTTTTAGCCTCGTCAACGGTAACTCCAGGTGTCTCTCCCACCGTAACAATATCATAGTGTGATAAGACTTTTTGGCTCATCTCTTTTATGTATTCATGTACATGAGGTCCATTGGTTACATAAGGATCCTTATTGGTATAGGGAGTTCCCAATATAGATTCACCATCTGGAAGCCCTTCCACCTTAGAAATTTGGTTAATAACATCCATTCTAAATCCATCAATGCCCTTATCCAACCACCATTTCATCATCTCATAAACTTGGTAACGAACCTTCTGATTATCCCAATTTAAATCTGGCTGTTTTGGGGAAAACAGATGCAAATAGTACATGTTACTACTCTCATCATATTCCCACACAGACCCTCCAAAACTAGCTTGCCAGTTGTTAGGGGGATTCCCATTTTTCCCTTCTTTCCAGATATAGTAATCCCGATAGGGGTTGTCTTTGGACTTCTTACTTTCTACAAACCATTCATGTTCATCGGAGGTGTGATTCACCACTAAATCCAACATTATTTTCAAATTTCGTTTGTGAGCTTCCATTAGCAATCTATCAAAATCTTCCATGGTTCCAAATTCATCCATAATGTTTTGATAGTCACTAATATCATAGCCATTATCATCATTAGGTGATTGATAAATTGGAGACAACCACAATAGATCTACCCCCAAATTCTGTAAATAATCTAATTTTTCTATAATACCAACTAAATCACCAATTCCATCCCCGTTACTATCCTTAAAACTACGAGGATAAATCTGGTATACCACACTTTCTTTCCACCAGGTTTTCTCCATAAAACCTCCCTTCCATTACACTAGCCAAAGAAATTCATAAGGTCCAAGCATAATGCGATTGTTGTAAGTACGAATATATCTTCCCTGAAGCAGATCCTCCATTTCTCCTGGCAGTCCAAACCAGTCAAAGCTGGATGCATCCACCCACTGTGACTGATCAGAGAAATTAGCAAGAACCAGCATCTTGTCTTCTTTATGGAATCCAAAAACCGCTTGATTCCATGTATCAATTGGAATAGAGACCAGATCTGAAGCAAATACCTTATGGGTTTTACGAACCTTTATCATCTTTTTTATATTGGAATAAATCAGACCTTGAACTGTATTAAAATCCTTTCTATTACTAGCTATTTTCCAATCCATAGCACCCCTATGCAACCATCTGGAATCATGAGCAATTTCTGAATGCTCCTTATAGGTCCAGTCATTTAACTGTCCCAATTCATCTCCACAGTATAAAAGGGGAATTCCAGTATAGGAAATAACCATAGCATTAAGCAATAAGATTCGTTTGATTGCTAGTTCTATTTTATATTGATGTTTTTCCTTGATCCCTTGTTCAAGCCCACACAAAGAAGCCATAGTACCACTATTTCTCGCATCTAAAGTAACTGGGTTGAATTCGTATAATTCCCCTGTTGCAAAACTATCGGGATATTTCCCTTGGATAAAATCAATCATAAATTGCTTATGAAGCTGAGCGTTAAGACCTAATTCCTTCAGAATCTCTTTCTCAAATCCCCATCCAATATCATCATGACATCTAGCATAATTGATCCAGACCCCCTCTTTTGGCACCCCATAATCCAAGGATAATGAGCGTTCCATTAACCTAACATCTTTTGTTGCCAAGCTATTCCATAAAAGAACCATCATAGATGCATTGTACATAACATCACATTCTTTTTCTTGTGATGTTCCAAAATATTTAACAATTTCTTTTGGCTCCACAATAGCTTCCCCCAAGAAAATAACAGATGGGCAAACCTCTTTAGCAATCATTTTAATCATTTTTAAAAGTACATGTACCTGAGGTAAATTCATAGAAGTAGTTCCTAGTTCTTTCCACATATATGGAATTGCATCTAAACGAAAAATATCAATTCCTTTGTTAGCAAGAGTAATAAGCACTTCTACTATTTTATTAAAAACCTGAGGATTGCTATAGTTTAAATCCCACTGAAATTCATAAAACCTTGTCATAACATGTTTCTGAATATCATCATAATAAGTAAAATTCTTTGGAGCAACCTCTGGAAATATTTCTGTCAAATCTTTTTCATATTCTTTTGGTATGTTATCTTCCTGAAACATATGGTACATATTTTGATAATCACGACTTCCCAACTTACACTCACTGGCCCAATGGTGCTCTTTGGCGGTATGATTCAGGACAAAATCAATGCAAGTACGGATGCCCTTTTGCTTCAACAGATGAATTACCTTTTGAAATTGTTCCATTGTACCTAAACTATGCTCTATTTCAAGATAGTCTAATACCGCATATCCGCCATCATTATTTCCCTCTCTGGATTGTAATAGGGGCATAAAATGAACAAATGTAATGCCTAAATCTGCTAAATAATCTATTTTTTCTTCAAAATTAAACAAATCTTTACTGAATTTATCCACATACAACATGATGCCTACCATTTCTTCTGACCGATACCACTGGTCACCTCCTTGGTCAATGTTTTTTAAATGTGGATTTCTTTCTTTTTTTCCTTGCAAAATCATACTTTGTAACTGCTTCCACCTATACGCAGTTATATTGTTATCTCCATATATTTCCATATAATACTCTTCTAATGTCTTCAAGGTCTAGGTTCCTTTCTCCTTAAGAGAAACCAACTACCAATCCTCTTTTACTTGCAAGTGGTTTCTCTTACTACTAATTGAACTGGTAAAACAGTTTTTGTTTGTACGATTTCGCCACGATTACATCTGATAATTAAATCAATGGCTGTTTCTGCCATCTCTTTTACTGGCTGCCTAATTGTAGTAATCCTAGGTGTTGTAAGGGTTGCAATATTAACATCATCAAATCCAACCAATTTCATCTGCTCTGGAATAGCAATGCCAAGTTTTGCTAAGACCTGAATGACCTGAGCCGCAATTAAATCACTACTGGCAAATATTCCGTCTACTTCCGGATTCTCCCTTAATACGGCTTCTATATACTCATGATAATCCATGGTGTAATATTCACTGCTATGGCTCTTAACTTCTACAGCTTTCACTCCATATTTTTTACAAATATCTAAGAACGCCGTTGCCCGATCATCTGCTGGCATGGATGATTCTACAATTCCACTAAAATGAAGGAGGTTTTTACATCCACAAGTAATTAGATGTCTGGTTGCCATGATTCCTCCTTGATAGTTATCACATTCAACAGAAGCTGTAACGATCCCAACACTTCGTTCCAGAGTAATCACCGGAATGTCTAAATCAATCAATGCATCTGTATTAACAGTAGCACTGCATAAAATAATACCAGATACCTTGTTGCTTTTACACATGTCTAAATATTCCAGTTCCCGTTCTGTTTCTTCTCTTGTATTACATAACAATATCTTATATTTTTCATTGGAGGCCGCACGTTCAATATTACTAATCAATTTTGCAAAATAAGGATGAACAATATGTGGCACAATCAAACCTATGGTGTTAGTTTTTTGTTTTAATAATGAGCGGGCCACCTCATTGGGTTGGTAATTAAGCTGTTTCATTACCAAATGAACCTTTTCTCTGGTCAAATCACTTATATAACCTCTATTATTTAATACTCTTGATACTGTTCCCACAGTAAGTCCAGCTTCCCTTGCCACATCTTTAATTGTTGCCATGTTATTCTCCTATCTTTTCTGCATCTTAACCAATCTGGTCTATTTTGATGGTTTGAATTCCTGTACCACAACATCTTATTTTTCCAATAAGATTGTAATTTTGACATTCAAAAGCTAAATATATTATAGCATTATTGGCAGTTAATTCAACAATTCCTTTATCCACTATAATTTCCATTTGGTCAATGGGCTCTTTGATATTATAGATCTCATTTAGAAATGTTATTTTTCCTTTTCTGGTATCAATAAGGAATATCTCACCCAAAACATGAATTGTGGTAATTTTTGATTTTTGGGGATTCCAGACTACTTCAATCTGAATTGGCTTATTTTCTGTCTGGTCATAGTTGCATTCATTAAGTTCTAATGCCTGATATTTGCAGGTTTTCAATTGATTATATTCCTGAACAGGCTCCATTTTTATCCGTTTTCCCTGCTCTGTGATCACCAATGATAGTTCTCTTGGAATTCCCATGGCGCCTGTATATAATCTTCCTTCATGAAGGGTACAAAGCCATGGGACTGAAATCACTCTGTCTTTGACCCCAGAATAAGTCTGTGCTGCATATGGAAGTTTTGTACTATAAGCCAGAAGTTTTTCGCTGGTTCTCTGAAAGGTATATCCATCAAAATCCCCTAAAAAATAAAATCCATCTGCGCTCCAAAAAACCCATTGCCATGTGCCATCTTCCACTGGGAGATTTATTAAGTCAGGACATTCCCAAGCATCAGGTAATACCAACTTCTGTGTTTTCGTCCACTTTAGCAAATCTTCTGAACGAAAAATAGAAAATTCATTTCCTTTCATCCATAAGACCATAACATACCCTTGGCTGTTCTCATGCCAAAATACCTTTGGATCTCTGTTTTCCCTGTCAATGGTATCGATTACTTCTTTTGGCCATTTTACCAAGGTTTTTCCTCTATCCAAACTATAAGCAAGTCTTTGGGTAGAATCCAATCCTTTGGACCAGTTGCTGGAATTTCCAGCAGCTGTATAAAAATAGATGAGGGCATCTTTACTAAGATTTAAGCAGCCTCGTTCATTGATTATAGCACTTCCAGAAAACATAGTTCCTGTTTCATCAGGCCACAAAACAACATCATTTTGTTCCCAATGTATCAAATCTTTACTAACAGCACTACCCCAGCACATATTTTCCCACTCAGTTTGAAAAGGATTGTATTGAAAATACAAATGATAGATTCCATCGTGATATACTAAACCATTGGGATCATTTATCCATCCACGATTTGCTGTAAAATGCAACATTGGTCTCTCTAAATCCCGTAATTCATTGGTATCCTTCTGAATGACTTCATGAAAGAAATTAGGAAAAACCTCACCTTTTATGGTAAGTTGCTGACCTTTTAATTGTTCTACATTGATGTGTGCCAGATAATCATAGGAGTATTTTCTTTCCTGTTCAAAAACAGGAACCAGAAATTCATATAGTTTGTTCTCCTCATGAAATATCTCCAACATAATTAGGTTTTGATTTTTTTTATTTGCTGTTTTAATAGGTATGCATAAAAAATTGTTAGTAATGTTTAACTGAAGTTCCATTTTATATCCTTTCATCATTTATAACTGTTTTATTACTTTACTGCGCCAGTTACTACCCCATTAACAATCTGCTTTTGTAAGAATAAATATAGTATTAATATTGGTGACAATGTAAGTACTAAAGATGCCATAATTAGTCCATAATCTGCTAGATAGGTTCCATAAAAAGCATAAGTAGAAAGGGGCAATGTAAACAGTTCTTTCTTGCCAAGTACTAAGGAGGGAAGCAAATAATCGTTCCAAACAGCCAATACATTTAATATAATCAGGGTGGATGTAGTTGGTTTTAAAAGAGGGAATACCACCTTGGTAAATGTTTGTAGACTGGTGCAACCATCCAGATAAGCTGCTTCTTCTAAAGAAATTGGTATCCCACTTTTTACAAAACCAGAATACATAAATACAGACATACTCATCAAAAATCCTGTATGGAAAAAAATCAGAGATTCTTTACTATTTAAAAGATTTAATTTGGCACCATAAATGGATACCAGTGGAATCATTATAGCTTGAAAAGGAATAATCATTGATGATATCATCATTGAATAAATGCCATTAGCAAGCTTATTCTTAGCGCGAACCATATAGTAAGCACACATAGAAGATAAAACTATTACAAATAGGGTGCTAAATATAGTCACAAAAAATGAATTTCCAAAGCTACGAAGGAAATTCATCTTACGCAACGCTTCAGGATAATTTTTAATAGATAACCCATTCTTAGTCAACAAAACGAATGGGTTCTTAATAATATCCTTGTTTTGTTTCAAGGAGTTGATGATAACTAATAGGAAGGGCATCATGTAAAAAAGGAATACAAGGGTTAATAACAACAGTATCAGTGTATTCATCACTTTTCTTTTTCTTCCGCCAATGGTGTTTGCCTTTTTACTCATTATGCTTCTACCTCCTTCTTCTTACCAAGGTATACCTGAAGTCCACTAAGTATTGCAACTACAAGAAATAAAAACACCGCTTCTGCCTGACCCACTCCATAATTTCTTGAAGTAAATGCTTTTTCATATACATGCATAGCTACTAGTTTTGTACTTCCATAAGGTTCACCACTGGTTAGGGTTAGGTTTAAATCATAAGTCATAAATGATCTTGATAAGGTTAGAAACATGCAAATAACTAAGGATGGTACCATAAGTGGCATGATAATGTCTTTTAGTTTTTGAAAACCTGTTGCCCCATCAATGCTGGCCGCTTCCATAACATCTGTGGAAAGACCTGTAAATCCTGCCACATAAATAAGCATCATATATCCCGACATCTGCCATACAGTTACTATAATTAAAGACCAAAAGGCTTTATTAGGATCTGAAAGCCATGAAGTACTAAAGATTCCCCATCCTGTAGTCTCTCCTACAGTTATTAAAACCCTGGAAAAGACGAACTTCCAGATGAAACCAAGTACCACACCACCAATTAGGTTAGGTGTAAAAAATCCTGTTCTAAACAGATTTTGGCCCTTAATGCCGGTAGTAAGCATGTAGGCAAGCAGGAAGGATATGATATTTACTAAAACAACAGACCAAAATACATATTTAAGTGTTAAAAGCATGGATGACCAAAAACCAGTATCACGTAGGAGTACTGCATAGTTTGTAAAACCCACTAAATTCTTAACACTCACAACTCCATTCCAATCAGTGAATGTAAGATAAATACCATAGATAAAAGGTATCATAACTACTACAAAAAATATAAATATACCTGGTAAGGCAAATATACAAAAGTTCCGAATTTTTTCACTGTTTTTTCTACCCATTGTTCCCACAACTGTACCATCCTTTCAAAAGTGCTACCTTTTGCAGTTACATAACATTATTTCTGTGCTGCCCAGTAAGCATCCAATGCTTTTGCTACATCTTCTTTTGTTTGTTTTCCTGCTAAATATTTTTGCATTTCAGAACCCATAACACTCCAGTGATCTCCAGGTGCTATAAAACAAGAATTGTAAGTTTTTCCTGTATCCATCTTTTGCTTGATATTATTTCCGAGTGGATTTTTTATTGTTACTTTATTATTGGAAAATGGAGAGATAATTCCACAATCCTCTACCAATATTTTCTGAGCTGTTTCATTATTAACCATATAATTCAGAAATGTTTTTGCTGCTTCTTGCTGTTGTGTGGTTGATTGCTTTTTATCTATCATAACTTGTTTAGAAGGTGTTGCCTGCATTTTAGTATTAACAAAATCATTGGTGTCATCATTGAGTACAAAGGGAATAAATCCATAAGCATCATTTTCTGTTGCCCCATTGTCAGAAAGATTCTCCCATGCCCATGATCCATTTAACCAAAATGCAGCCTCTTTTTCTTGCAAGAAAATAGAGTCTCTTTCATAGATTGCACCTAATGGATCTTTTCCATTGATATTATACTGTGCTAATAAATCAAAGGTCTTCATAAACTCATTAAATCTATTATAATCCAATGCTTTAATGGAACCATCTTTAAGTTTGTTAATGATTACTTCTGAACCTTCTGTAGTTCCATCATATGTATCATAGATATATCCTAATTGATGAGCACCTAGTGACCAGTCCTCTTTTGATATAATAACTGGATTTTCCATGCCTTTGACTCTTAGTTCTTCTAAAAGGCTTTTTAATGAGGAGTAAGAGTTTACGGATTCAGGATCAAAGGTTTTTCCTAATGTCTCTTCAATTGCTGTTTTATTGTAAATAATTCCTCTTCCTTCTATACAAAATGGAAAGCTATAAACCTTACCATTAACTCTGGTTATGTTATCTCCAGATTGTGCAATCCATGATTCATTGGATAAATCCAACGCATATTCTTCTCCCAATGCATTAATATCAGTTCCATCCAACATGGCCATAGTTGGTGCTGTACCAGAGTTGTACATACTGGTTATCTTCGTATAAGGGACTTCCCCTCCACCAACTGCCAAAATTTCTACTTTAATTCCCGTTTCGTTTTCAAAAGAAGCCGCTAATTGTTCCAATGCTGGGTTAATACCCCCTTTGGTACTTAAAAAACTAATTTGTACCCCAGCATTACCCGCTGTGGAAGTGCCACCTTCTTTGCCATCTCCTGTTGTTCCGACGCTGGTATTCCCACAACCAGCAAGCATGCCTGCAGCCATTGCTGCTGCAAGTAATATTGATGTTACTTTTTTAAAATTATTCTTCATGTTACTTCCTCCCAAACATTTTTTAAATTTAAGTGATTGGTAAATCTTAGTTTCTTTATGACCTTATTACTTTACCACTTTTTATCCAATATGTCAATCGGTTGTTATACTTTTTGCACAATTATTATTACAATATTCATCATTTATAACACATATTATATAATTTTTTAGATTTAAATTATGGTTTTATATAATTCAAAATAATATTTTTAATTATTTACTAATATTCAGTTATTTTAACATGTTAATCGTATGTCATATTTATTTTCTAATGCAATTCACTTTAATTCTATTATCTCTTTACACAAAAAAAACACTCATTTGAAATATATATCTTCAAATGAGTGTTTTTATAATATCAATACAATCAGACATTCACCATGATGTCTTTACTGAGTTATATCTTATAATCTGCAAACTGTCTTATTGATAAAGTTCATCACACATTCTGGTTTACTTTACTAAGGTCTTGCTCAACCTAAGCAATGGAAAATCACTTTACAAACGGAATAATGAACTGGACAATCCCACCAACATAAGGTGCAATATCATATTGTTGAAAATAAATTACAATTCCCATTTTAATAATATAAAAATCCTCTTCATTAAAGCTATCAATTACTAACTTTTTATAGTCATTAAAATATTGGATTTGTTGATTTTTGATCTGCTCTTCCATTTGTTCATATATAGTCTCAAAAATATATGCTTTATAATTCATATAACAAGGAAAAAAATCTTTTAACTCATATCTAGTTCCATCATTTACATTCCATGTGTCAGAAGTACGGACTGTACTGCCATGAGCTCCCCCAAGAAATTCATATTGATCAAAATATAAACTCAATACTTCCTTCTGATTATAGGTAACCTGAAACGTCAGCATTCCTTCATAGGGATGAACTGGATATTGATCTCCAGATAAATATTTGTAATTTTCTATTGCTGCCTGATACATGTCACTTTTGCAGTACCAGAGAAATTTTTGTGCCTTATCTTCATAGTAGTTGTTAATATTATTTAGAACTTGTTTGTGAATGGGAGACGTAAAATGAGGATATTGTATTGTATAAATAAGTACCTTCTGTTTATTATATAACATCTCTCCTTTGATTTCCCTGTGACTTATTTCAATTTTATGATCAATAAACATGAAAAACACACTCCTTTGTTTATTGTATGTAACCTAAAAGGAATGTGTTTCAATAACCCAGTTTTTTCTTGTATATTAAGTGATTATTGAACTAATATACCTGCATTTCTGGCTGTTTGTTCAACACCATCTACACTTCCGATGAACGCATCAAAGCATTTTTCTAACGCGTCAAGGGATTTCATACCTAATTCATAATCTTGATTTGAAACTGCATCAATAATTGCTGAACCATAGTGAACGAAGGAAACCCTAAGGATTTCACTTGCAGTACCGGTATACTTCACAGCATAATTACCCGAATTATAATAAGGAGAAAAATCAATGACCTTTATTGTGTCAATTGCATTTCTCATGAGTGTTACGGAATTACTACTATCTGAATTTACAGCATCGGAGAAGTCGATTATTCCATTTTCTAATTTTCTAAAGTGATCTGAACGAATAAAATTATTATATTCATCCACAGAGTTATTCTGATTGGATGTAAATGAGTTTGCTACCTCTGGCATGCCTAGTGTTTGGGTAATCCATGAACCATCTGTTGTAACAACATAACCATCTGGGGTCATAGCATTGGAATACATCATACCATTACTGCCAAAATAGTACCATTTACCACCGTTTTCTACCCAACCGGTTTTCATATATCCGATACTATTAAAATAATATTTGCTACCTCCTTCTTGAAACATTTGGCTTACTGGGTATGAGCCATCATCATTTTGGTACCACCAGCCTACATTGTCCTGTTTCCATTGTCCTGCAAAGGCTGTAATAGATGTGGAAATACATAAAACCCCAGCCATTAAGACTGATGTAAATATTTTTTTGCTTATTTTTTTCAATGTAAATCTCCTTTTCCTTTTTTTCTATTCTAATCTATATTACATATAAAATCAATGTATTTATGATATATTCTTTCAAGTAAATTTTACGTTCTTGATGTTAATTTCCTTTCACGACCTTGTATGTCTCCTCCACAATCCTTTCCATGGCATTTAATATATTTTGATAACCAGTACAGCGACATAGATGTCCTGAAATTAATTTTCGTAATTCTTCTCTGGTATATGGTTTTCTTGTTCCTACAATTTCTACTGCTGTCATAATTAACCCTGGTGTACAAAAACCACATTGTACTGCAGCCTCTTCTACAAATGCTCTTTGGATAGAACTTAATTCTCCATTTGCACCTTTTAATCCTTCTACCGTAAGAATATGATGTCCTTCTGCCCAGATGGTCAAATAGATACACGAATCAATGGCCTCTCCATCTACTAATACAGTACAAGCTCCACATTCACCTACTTCACACCCTTTTTTAACACTGGTGAGACCAAGGTGATTGCGTAAGGTATCTACAAGGGCTTCCCTTTCATCAATTGCCACTTCCACTTCTTTTTCATTTACCACCATTTTAATAATTTTAAGCATTGACTTCACCTCCGGCATATATAATTGCTTGCTTTACGGCACGTTTGCTTAGTTCATAGACCAATTGCAGTCGAAACTCCTTGGAGGCTCTCCAGCTGGATCTAGGGTTTACTTCTTCTAAAGCTCCTTTGCCTACCATTTCAAATAATTCTTTGGATATTTTTAAACCTTTTACTTGTTCTTCTATCATTCTGCAGCGAATAGGGGTTGGTCCTGCCACACCAAATGCAAGTCTTAATTCTTCCAATGTATCTTTGGTTTTATCTAACTTAACATGGACGGCACACCCAAGAGTTGCAATTTCCATAGCATTACGTTGCCCATATTTAATATAGTGACCATAAAAGCCTTCATAGTCCTCTTTTTTGATCCTAATCGCTGTCAGTAGTTCCCCATGTTCTCTGACCGTTTTTCCTGGGCCAATATAAAAATCATGAATGGTTACCTCTCGAATACCTTCTTGACTAGTAAGCTCCATCACAGCATTTAATGTAAATAGGGTAGAAGCACTGTCCGCACTGGTAACACCATTGCAAATATTACCACCAATGGTTCCTATATTCCTAATTTGAGGACCTCCAACTTGATCCACTGCATCTCCAAGAGCCGGAATATGCTTTTGAATCAACGGATGATTGGTGATGTGGGAAAAGCTGGTAGCAGGTCCAATTACAATTGTTCCATCCTCTTCTATAAAAACACCTTGCAGGTCTTCTATTCCATGTATACTAATCAGAGAACAGCCTGCATATTTTCCTTCCCGTATCTTAATAAGTACATCGCTCCCCCCTGAAATAATAATAGCTTTAGGATCACAATTTAAAGCTTTTATAGCATCTAAAACATCAGTTGCCTGATAAAATTTTTCTATATCATACATATTGTTTTCCTCCTGTTATACTAAATTAAGCCTGCCATTTTAAATTCCTTGACCAATTTTTGAGGGTTTAATGGCAATGAATTAATTGAAACACCTGTTGCATGTAACACCCCATTACGAATGGCTGGTGCTATGGGGATGGTTGGTGGTTCACCTAATGCTTTATTTCCATAAGGTCCTGAAGGATCATTAAGCTCTACAAATTGAACATGCAAATCTGGTGTATCCATAGATGTGGGTAACTTATAGTCCAATAAATTGTCATTCAATGGTTTACCATGTTCGTTGTAAAGCACCTCTTCTCCCAATGCATAACCCAATCCCATGCTCATACCGCCATGAACCTGAGCTTCTGCCAACTTAGGATTGATGAGAGTTCCACTGTCATGTATATTAATAATGTCTAATACCTTTACCTTGCCCAAAGGAATATCCACTTCTACTTCCACAAAACAAGCACCCGATGCCAGAGTATTCTCTTTGCAGTGATGGGTAGCTTCTGCTGTAATGTGAATGGATCTATCCAAACTATAAAACGCTTCCATTGATAGATGTTCCATTGATAACAGTGATTCTCTCGTTTCTTTATCCACTACATGATTCTCATGAATATCCAAACTATCTGCTTCTCTATGTAAAAGATATGTTGCATAATTCAATATTTTCTCTTTAAACAGTGCACCTGTTTTCTTAACAGCACTTCCACTAACATAGGTTTGTCTGGATCCATATGCCCCTGTATCAAATGGTGTAATATCTGTATCCTGAGAAGATAGAATATGAATTTTGTCACAGCTGATGCCTACTGTTTCTGCTGCCATCTGTGTAAATACTGTATCTGCTCCCTGACCAATTTCTGTCGCCCCCATTTGTAATTGCATAGATCCATCCTGATTAAGAACCATACGACAGGAAGCAGTTTCTAATGAAATTGGGTAAACACCTGTTTTATAACAAAACAGCGCCACTCCTACTCCCCTTCTGATATCTCCTGTTTGATTCTTGTATCTTTCACGTTTTTCTTCCCACTTCATGTATTCTCTGCCTTTTTGGACACATTCTCCTAATCCATAGGTATAACAATGAATGCCTGTATGAGGATCAACATAACCTGGTTGCATGCAGTTTTTAAGACGAAAATCCAGCGGATCCATGTGTAATTCATAAGCAATATCCTCAATGAAAGCTTCTGTAGCAAAATCTGCCTGTGGAATCCCATATCCACGCATAGCACCTCCGGTTGTAATATTGGTATACACTGTATAACTATGGGATTCCAGAATTTTTTCATCCTGATATAATTGTTTGAAAATATTTGCACCATTGGCAGCTATGGCATGACCATGAGATGCATATCCTCCCTGATTGGAGTATGCCAAAAAGGATCTTCCCACAATGGTACCATCTGGTCGAAAAGCTGCCCGAAGTTCATAACCAATGGCGTGTCTTACTCTGGTACAAGCTAAAGTTTCTTCTCTTGTTAGTTCAATCTTTACGCCTCTTCCACCCACTTGCATACATAAAAATGCATTTAAAGGCTCATATAGAACCTCTTGCTTATTTCCGAATCCTCCCCCAATATATGGCTTAATCACACGAATATTTCCCCAAGGGATTCCCAGTGCCTGACCAATCACACGGCGAACAATATGAGGGATTTGGGTGGATGAACAGACAACAATTCTTCCTTTTTCCATATAAGCATAAGAAATGGGCACCTCAATATGGCAATGTTGTACTGTTTGAGTATTGTATTCTCTTTCGAGAATGCAAATACCTTCTTCTTTTGTCACATCTTCAAAGCTTCCTTCCCCAAGCTTAAAACTTGAATGAGCTAGTACATTATCTGGTTTTTCTTCGTGTATAACACTTGCGCCTTTTGCCATCGCTTGTTTTACTGTAAGAATTGGTTGGTATTCTTCATACTCTACTTTAATTAGGCGCACAGCTCTTATAGCAGATATTTCATCTTGTGCAATTACAGCTGCAATATCATCTCCATAAACCCTTACCCTTTGATTGAGCAACTTACGGTCAGAAGTATCTTGATGAGCCACTTCTACTGACCATGGATGTCCTGGTGTGGGAAATTGAATATCAGGAACATCAAAACAAGTTATAATTTTAACCACTCCCGCTACCTTTTTTGCCTCTGATAAATCAAATCTTTTCACCAAACCATTGGCTATCGTACTGTGTACTACTTTTGCAACCAGCAAATGGGCTGGTTCTAAATCTGCTACATATTTTGCTTCTCCTTTAACCTTCTCATCGGCATCCACACGTATTATACTTTTCCCCACTGCCATAGAATTCTCCTTCTTAATTTTAAATTTTTGAATTTAAAAAACTACCATATAAAAGTGCGCTATAAGTTTCCCATTGCTGAGAAACTTATAGCGCAACTATTTACGGTAGTTGGTAGAAACGTTCATCCTTATTTTGAACTTATATAAGTTTTCTATTGAATTATGTTATGTGTATTATAAAATATTTAGTAAGAAATATCAACTGTTTTTTACACTAATATGTATTTTGCAATAAATAATAGTGCTAGAATATACATCGTAAGGCTGATTTTCTTTTCTGCTGCTTTTCCAGTGATTAAATTAGTGTTTGCTGATTAAGCAACTTTAGGACATAATTCAGCAGATTTAACATCAAAAGTCTCAAGTAGTCAAAATAGCACAGAAAGCATTCGTGTAGTTTCTTCCAGTTTGGTCTTTATTAGTCCAAGTCCAATATAGAAAATCACTATAGAGCCAGGACTAAAGTGAATCTGATTCGATATGCAGATGACTTTGTTATCACTGCAAATTCAAAAGAAGTTGCAGAAGAGCTTAAAACTATTGTTAGTGAATCCCTCCTATTAAGGAGTTTAACACTATCAGAAGAAAAGACTGTGATTACATATATTGATAGAGGATTTGATTTTCTCGGCTGGACATTTAAGAAATACAAGGAGAAACTGATAATCAAGCCCTCCAAGACTTCTGTCAAAAACCTAATTAGAAAATGCTCCACAATAATTCTAAAAGAAGGAAAAGCTTGTACTCAATTGATTTAGTATGCAGGCTTAATCAAGTAATATGAGGTTAGACCAATTACCATAAACATGTTGTTGCTAGCAAATCTTTTTCCAATATCAATAACACCCTCTACTACCTATTACAGCAATGGGTAAAACATAGATGCCCGAACAAGAACAAATGGTGCAGATTGAATAAATACTGGCACAAAAGAAATGGACAAAGATGGGTCTTTACAACTGACGACAATAGCTTAATTAATTTAAAGCATATCAAAATAGTTAGACATCCCAAACTACAGATTTCAAAATACCAGTCCTGAACAAGGAATATTTTTACAAAAAAGTTAAAACCGCATACACTTGTTGTTGCCTGAAAAGGTAAAGAAATGCTTGAGCCGTATGAGCGGGAAACTCTCATGTACGCTTCTAAGATGAGGGAAAGGAAGCAATCCCTTTTTCTTAATCAATTATGTAAGCAGCGATTATATAAAAGCAACTGTAGGCATGACAAGAAGATATTCCAAGAAAGTCTATTAATGGGATAATGCCTGTATAGAATCCTTCCATGCGATATTAAAAATAGAATGGATGAGCCTTTTTAATATACCTGATTATAACCATGCATACAGACTCATCTTCCAATATATAGAAAGTTTCTACAATACAATAAGGATACATAGTCATTGTGGATATCTTTCACCAAATCAATTGAAAAAATTAAAGGATTTGCAATCAATCGCGGGTTAACATAATACAAACTTGATAGTGATAAGAAATTAGTTCACGTTTAAGTTGTACTTTTTCTTGACATAGCACCATTATGGAAATAGTACTTCATTAACAAGACCATTTACACTACCACTGTTCAAAAATTTCTTTTATAACATGACACGTTTTTAACTTCAAATTCTCAATAGATGAAATTGAAAAGGCAAAGTATGGGACATCATTAACCCTAGAATCGCTCTCAATTTGTATTCGCCCTTGTTTATAGTTTTCATGAGTTCCAAAAACTATTTTATCAAACTCAACACCATTATTAAAGCAACCGATATGTATGTAGGCATCAATGATATTGGTGTATGACTTTAGAATTTTATCCTTTATCTTCTTATTTGTCTTTTTGATTTCTTTATCTGTTATTGTCTTTTTGCATTCAACAGCAATTATCTTATAATCATTGTTATACTCAATGCCTAATATCAAGTCAATTTCTCGGATATCATTCTCATTACCATTCTGAAAAAAATTAAATTTCCTACCAGAATAACAATTAACAACCTTGAATTCTGGGACTACAATATTCCCAATAACTTCACTGCAAAAATCTTCAAACCATTGTAATTGATAATATTTCATAAGATGTGGTTTAATAGTATACACCATCTTGTCTATGGAGTCATCATTTAACAATTCATCATGTAAATATAACACTGTTCTAGACACTTCTTTGATACTAATTTTTGTTTTCCAAAATGGTGAAAAATACTTTGTAAACTGATTCACCTTTTTTATTTCCATTTCTTTTTCATTAATAGAAAAAATAGTATCATAAAAACTTTTATCTAAATAACCTTGAGCATCTATAATCTTGAAGGCGTTAATAAAAATACCACAGTAATCAGGTCGTAATGTCTTTTGAAGAAATGCATCATATATATTGTTTCTATTTAGATTTGTTTCAGGAAGCATACTTTGTTCTAATTGTATCCATCTAAGGTTGTTTTCACTTTCAACCGCAATTTCATTTTTAACACAATAATTAAGTATTTTATGAGAAAATTCTGCTAAGCCAGCCAAAGAAAAAGCTTTAATTGCCAAACATGTTTCATCCTCTAGCATAGTATATCCTACCAGAATAACATTATTTTTTAATTTATCCTCATCATAAAGCAAAAAATCAATATATTTTGTTCTTAAATCATGAAATAGATAATTGTCTGTAAACCGAATATTTTCCTCATACATTTTAATATATTCGGTTAACTCTGAAGGTGTTTCCGTCAAAAATTGTATATTGCTATTTATTTCCTCTAACCAGTACCTAAAATCTAATTGTGAGTCAAAATGTTGTTTTAATACTATCCTATATATAGGAATAGGTGGAAAATCAGATTCTCCTTCTATGAAAAAGTAACCTTTAATTCCAAAAATCTTTTGTTCTTTATTTTCTTTAACGACTTGTATATTCTTCATATCAGCACCTCATTTCAAGTGCAATCAAATAAGAAAATACATCCTCTAAATTCTCAGTATTAGAATAAATCTGTTCTAGTACAGTTGGAACTTTATCTACATTATAGAAAATAACATTTTCATACTTGAGCTCATCATTCGTACCCTGCCTGTACGGATATAAAATGATACTTCTTGCAGCATTGCTTTCTTCTTGTTTTCTTAACACTTCATCATATCTCTTAATAAAATCCGAACTATTAGGATTATCAGTAGAAATAATGTAATATTCAATTATATCTTCCTGCTTTTGGGTTTGAAAGAAACCTCTTTTTTTACTTTTAATGATTATTTTCTCGTTACTACGACTTAAAATATATTCAATAGCATCAAATAAAATAGTCTTTTTTGACATCGAAGTAGCCGACATCCATTTTTCTTCAAAATTGATACCTCCATCAATATTTACATCCTCATCGTTTGATGATAATATCACATTACTACTTGATATCTTTCTAACTTTTTGAGCTTTAGGTGGATGATTTCGATATTGATCTAAAACACGCATTATACATTTTGTGTATTCTCTGTAATTAGAGTTTATTTTTACTTGTGGATCGTTATTAATAGCCTCTAGGATATCGTCTACATAGGCATCCAATGACAACTCATAGTATTTTTCATAACGAGTTATAATCATCTTAAATAACTTTTTCACTTCTACTTCTGAAGATATATTTTCAATCTGGTACGTTTGCCCTTTTTTTCTTGATAAGTATGCAGGATCATCCGAAGATACTGATTCACTACTTGCTGACTCACTTTCCCCGAATACAAAGAAAAGATTTCTATAAGTATCTATGAAATCATAGAATAATTTGATATCTTCAAAAAAACTCTTTCTTGCCTGCACATCTTTCCAAGAGTAAACATGTTCAAATTCATCAAGCACAATTACCAAATAGTAATTATTCTCGTATAGATAATTACAAATCAATCGAATTACATTAAAATAAAAATCACTTCCTAAATCTTTTTGCTTTAAGCCAAACGACTTTAAATATGTTGTCTGATGATTTCCTTTTAAAAGTGCGATAGCTTGTGATTGTTTTGAAATATTTTCACTTCTGGCAGCCTGATATAACAGTTCAGATAAGACAGCATCAATCTCTAGCTTTTCACTTAAAGTCAAAAGTATGGCGTCTTTTTCATCTACAAAAGACTCCTCTGCTACTTTATCGACAAAGTGAGTTGCACAATCCTTTATGGTTTTTTGACCCACGGCTTCTAATACTTTAGTTTTTAAATCTGTTTTTTCTTGTTTTAGAGAAACTTGTTTGGTAAGAACATTTTCAAAATTATTTAGAAATGAACGAATTGTTCTAAGAAAATGTGTTTTTCCATTTCCGTAATTGCTTTTGAGAAAAATAATCTCTAGACCTTGAGAACGGGTAGGATCAAAAAAATTAGTGAATTTTTCAATTAATATAGTTTTTAGATCTTCTTGATTTACCAGCAGGGATGGGTATTCTGGTGCCGTGCCAATTGCAAAATGCTTAAGTTCAATACCTAGTTCTTTCATGTTCAAATTACTAAGCTTATCGGAAAACATTGCTTTACAATCATTTGGCGAAATATTCTTTTTCATTGTTATTCCTCCTCATACAAATCAGATTTTATTTTAATGTGTGTATACATATCTTCACCAATTTTGTAACTCTTATTTTTAGTAGCCCAACTTGGCATCATTAGTAATTCGATTTTAAATCGTATATTAAAATCTTCCAATACTTTATCTAAAAGCAGCACTATATTTAGGCTTTCATCTATTTTCTTCAGTTCAGCTTCTATTACTTCAAGTGGTACTGGATTTCCAAACGCTACATCAATTTTTAAAAAAGCTTCTTGTAAGAATTTCACATAAGAAGTTTTTTGTATTGGCTTAGTTGATAGAATATCAGCAATTTTCATAAAGGATACAATAGGTCTAACCCAACGTACCAAACTTTTTTTTTCTATTAATGGATATTCACTTTTTAAAACATCAACAATATCCTGCAAATTATATGATTGCTTTATCGCAATTACTTTAGCAACTTCTTTCATCTCAAAAGATTGATTTTCCATAAATACTCTATTTAGAATCACTTTTAAACATTTTTTGTTCTTAAATAGCCTATTTTTATCGTAATTAAGAGTGATACAATTTTGTTGAATATTAAATAATCCTACTTTTGCAAGGTTGCTACGGTAATGATGCTGTACTTTTTCTTTCCCTTTATATTTTGCAATGATGGCATCAACATCCTGATTTGACATACCATCCTTTAATTTAGTCAAAATATACCAATACTCATCTTCACTGGTTGGTAAATGTGCAAATGATGACCATGCCATAAAGTATCACTCCTTAACTAAAATTTTTTCTACTTCACATACTAACTCCTCTAACAAATTAGTTTTTTCTCCTCGACCTGGACGTGTTAAAATATCTGTATATTTTTTTCTTAAATAAAGCTGTATACCATTATCGGGAGCTATTACCTTAAGTTGCATTAAATCTTCTTTAGTTATATATCTACTACAAGATCCTTTTGCCAATCCTTTCAATTGCATTTGACCATATTTAGATGCCAAATATAATGTCAGATAATATGGGTCTATATGCTTAATACTTAAGCAAAAAATACAATCGCTAATAACAGCAACTGGGTACTCTTTATTTATAATAGCTATTTTTCCAATACAAGCTTTTCCAACTCTTCCAACCAAAATATTTTCTAATTTAACTTTAGATACCCTAAAATAATCAGAATTACGCAAAGTATATATCGGCGATTGATTGGATATATATAAATACTTTACATCAGTTGTATGTAAAAAGCGTGTTCCTCTATCTGTAATAAGTTCTTTCTTCTTAGTTATAGTTTTGCCTCTCTTGCAGATATCAACATAATCTGACAGCGAATTAATAGGGTAAATACATTTTTTATATATCGTGTCAAAATCGTGTAGTAATTGATGATACTCCAAATCAAATCTATTATTTAATACAGTAAATGTCACGTTTGTACTTTGCTTTAGTGAATAAGTATCATCTAAATATTCTATTGATATTCCTTCCTGAATATGATTATCCGAAGCTTTTTTCTGCATCAATATCAAACAAGTATCAGCGTCAATTTTATCAAAGCAATTATCAAAAATTTTAATTATCTTTATTATTGTAACCTTTAATAAAATCTTTAGTCGTAGTTCTTTGTATAAATCTAAAGACAGAAAACCGTAAGGTAAAATAATACTAATGTACCCGCCAACTCTCACAATGTCAATATATTTTAGTAAAAATCGCCCCTCTATTGGCAAAACCATACTTTCAGTATCAGTTATATATACAGATGCTTGATCATAATAATTAAACGGCGGATTTGCAATTGCCAAGTCAAACTTTTTTTTCCGTAATACTTTTTGATATTCTTTCCAGTTAGTTATATTGTTGCCAAGGCTGTCACCACTAAAGGTTTTAATATACGGACTTTTCTCATGTATTTTACTCAATAAAGTTTCATCAATATCAGCTCCATAATAAGAAGCATTTTTCCATCTTTTTTTCGCTTCTTCCAGTAACCCGCATTCGCCCATAGATAAGTCAATTACTGAATTAATATTATGTTCTGGTATCATATTTACCATATATTCAGCTAAATGAAGTGGTGTGAAATACTGTTTGTAATCCTTATTTTTATTCATTTGTTGTATTCCACCTTCTCGTTGCTTAATTAATTTATCTTAATATTTTGGCTCTTCACCAAAATGTGTGCTTGACACTATAATTCTATTTAAAATGCACAAGTACAAGCAACTTCTTTATTGCATTCTATGAAAATAAGAGCTTCATAAAAAGTCCTGTTTCTTAAGAAAAAGCGACGACGTTGCAAAGATTTAATTTTACCATTACGCCCCTCAACTATCCCATTCGTAAACGGACAAAGATGATAATTCGTTATTTCTTTTTTCCAGTTTTCATAAGTTTTTAAAGCATGTTCCACTTCCTTTATGTTCAACGAATGACCTTTTTCTAACCATTTGTTGAATGTAAACAGTGCTACTTTATAATTTGGTGAACAATCGTACCATTCAGCTAACGATTCTTTCATCTCATAAACCGCTTTCAGTTCATCTGAATATGATATCAATGTTTTTAAAATGGGTAACTCCTCCCTTTTTAAGGTATCGTTACGCTTGTTTAGTAAGTGCTTATATTGTTTTAGCTTTCGTTTCGCATAGGAAGTTAATTTTAGGCTGGTACGTCTCCTCACTTCATTCAGCGCTTCCATGATATATCCATTGACATGAAATCTGTCTGCAACACGTATTGCTTTTGGATACATTTGTTCAACAAAAGAGTGGTAACTCTTTGCTAAATCCATCACAACTGCATGGGGTTGCAATCGGGACAGTTTGATGTTATCAAGCGTATATGCAATTAAGTCATTTAGTTTTCTGCTTTCGATAATGCTTATAAAAGTTTCGCCCCTTAAATCATGAATACCAGTATTATAATTATGTCCTTTACGAATGGCAAAGTCATCGATTCCTAAAATCAATTTTTTAGAATGTTCTGCTTGTTCTAAGACTTTAGTTTTTACTTTTTCCACAAGCTTTAACACATGTTCTTTAAAAACCCTTTCACCTGTTGTATATGCTATTTTGAGCAGGTTGCAAGCGTGCTTTACTGTGGAATCAATTGCTAATTCGTAGAGATGACTTTTATATGCATTGGTATGCCTTGATTTTCCTATTACAAAGCTGTATTCAAAACTAAAATTCTGTCCACATGTTTGACATTGTAATCTTATTTTGGGAACAATTAAATAACATTCCCTTTCAAAAATAGGCAAGTGTTTTATAGTCCGATTCCCAGTGATACCTTTGTGTATGACATGAACACTACCACAACTGGGACATAATCTTTCTATTTCTATTGGGCTGACAGATAATGCAACTCTTGTTTCATCAATTTTTATAATTTCGGTAATTTTTACCCCTTGAAAATTTAATAAATCTGTTATATCCTGTAGGTGCACTCGAATTTTCTCCTTGTCTGTCTAGTAACTGCAAGGATACAGGATTTTCGAGTGTTTTTCTATATTTTTTTATTTATTATTTTTGTCAAGCACATATTTTGGTGAAGAGCCAATATTTTAAGTGTTAATTTATTTTATTTCATGTATTATGTTCGATAAATAATAGGTAGGTTTTAATTTCTAAGGCATCTGCAATTTTTTGAACATTATCCAAAGCAATACTTCTTTTTTCTCGTTCTACAGCACTAATATAGGTTCTATGCAATCCAGCTTTTTCAGCAAAAGCTTCCTGCGATAAACCCATTAATTTTCTGTATTTCTTTACGTTGCAAGCAAAAACTTTAATTATATCCATAACTGCATACCACCTCAAGATAATTCTATCAAATTCGAATACAATACGTCAACATACAATAAGTAACAGTTTGAAATTGACAGTCAACAATAAGGTCCTTAGTGTATTGAAGATTTTAGTTTTAACAGCTTTATATATGCATGCAAAGGTAACATAGCATCACTCCGCATATCTTTTCCTCATAATATGTAGCTTTTTATTCCATCACAATTCCAGATTTAAACTGTACATTCACTTATCATTACTAGTTACCTTATTATTACTAGCTACCTTATCATTACTAGTTACCTTAACACCCTGTTCTAACCTACTGACTAATTTGGGGTTATATTTTTCTACTGTTCAAGTTTTAATTAAAAGCTGATAGCACTTTCCAAATATTTAAAAAACTACCAATTCTCTTTCCTTAGTAATTGGTTAATTATTATAAATCCATACCTGTGTTTTGACAATAAATATCTATACTGTCTCAGTATAAACGCATAAAAAAGAGTCTATACAATATTATGAATCCCATGTACACTATATATATATCTTAGTAAAGTTGGGAATCCTACATGCCATGTAAATCTGAATTATTAAAAAATATCTGTGAAGAATTAAAAGGGCTCGGGGAAATGCAAGACCTCAGTGCCCTACTAGAGCTGCGAAATCAGTTTTCTACTCTGGAAGATGTCCGCCATTCCTCCTACATTGACCATAAATTGGAATATATTATCATAATTACTTTATTAGCTGTCTTGGCGGATGCCAATGAATGGTATAAAATAGAAGTATTTTCCAGAAAAAATTTGACTGGTTAAAACAAATATTAGAACTTCCAAATGGAGTCCCCTCTCAAGATACAATTCAGATAATAGCTGCAAAAAATAATCCAAAGAATCTTTTCTTTATTGAATGTCGAAAAAATCGAAAGTATGGTGAAATAACACCCCGCCATACTTTTCTTTTAAGCATTTTATGCGTTTATATTGACTCAATTCTAAAATCCAACTATATATTACATATATGGTATCAGTAATCCCAAAGAGATTTTCCAAAAACTTAAAGGGTGGCAAGGTGCTCCCTACCCACCATTCATCTTTTATCTATCTTAAAACAGCACAAAAAAGACCTCCTCCTGCATGACAACACACACAAAGAAAGTCTTAATCTCTAAACCCATCATTGAGACATACAAAATCTCAATAGTTATCACCGCTAACAGGTATTTTAAGCTTTGTTTTTTCCATTTCCAAACATTAAAATCCCTAAAATACTGATAGAATATGGTTTTTTACGAATAGGTGATATAAAGAGCTTATTCCTCCCAATTATGATAAACCCCCTGTACATCATCATCCTCGTCCAGCAAATCCAATGTCTTATTCATCTTCCTAATATCTTCCTCTTCCTTAAGCTCTGCCCATGTTTGAGGAATCATAGTAACCTCCGCACTTGCCATGGAAATTCCTGCCTTCTCCAGACCTTCACGAACACTGCTAAACTCTTCAGGAGTAGTAACAATCTCAAAACTATCCTCTTCTTCTGAAAAATCTTCTCCACCTAAGTCTAATGCCAGCATCATCAAATCATCCGCATCCATATCACATTCTTCTTTATCAATGATAATCTGTCCCTTTTTATCAAACATAAAGGATACACATCCAATAGTTCCTACATTACCCCCACCTTTTGTGAAAGCATTACGAACATTAGAAGCTGTCCTATTTTTATTATCCGTCAACGCATCTACAATAATCGCAACTCCATTGGGACCATAACCTTCATATGTAACATGCTCATAGTTTACAGATCCCATGTCTCCGGCCGCCTTCTTAATGCCTCGGTCAATGGTATCATTTGGCATATTATTGGCTTTTGCTTTGGCAATTACATCTCTCAGGTGGCTATTATTGGCTGGGTCAGCCCCCCCATCTTTTACAGCAACTGAAATTTCTCTTCCAATAATTGTATAAATCTTCCCCTTAGCCGAATCATTTCTTTCTTTCTTATGTTTTATATTGGCAAATTTTGAATGTCCTGACATATTATCCAAACTCCTTTTCAATAATTTTTCATTTATAGTTGGTTTAGCATTCCTTACTATTCTAGCACCGTTTTTTTCTGATGGCAAGACTCTGTAAGCTCTGAAGCTAAATTTCTTAACCACTTATTAGATTGATAACGCCTGATTCCCAAAATAAATTTAAAAACTTCTTCTAATAATACCATACCATATACAATATAAATAGGGAAATCAAGTGCCAATCCACCTATAAATGCCATTGGAATTCCAATCAACCAGACTCCTGCACAATCTAACATCAGACAATACTTTGTATCCCCACCACTCCTTAGAATTCCTACAATATTAACATAATTAAACATCTTAAATGGCATAAAACATGCAAATAAAATTAAGCAGATACTAACATGTAATGCTACTACTTCTGAAACTTTAAAAATAGAAATAAATCTCCATCGTAATGCCACACAGAAAATCCCCATGATAATGGCCAAAGCCAGCTGTAAAACAATGAAGTTTTTCGCATATTGTTTTGCCCTATCCAATTTTCCTGCACCCATCTCGTTTCCTAAAACTACCGCGGCGGCTGTGCTGATACCTTGGAATAATACAATTAATAGGTCTTGAATGGTAGATGTAATGGTAATAACTGCTACAGCCTCAACACCCATCCGACCATATGCAATGGAATACATGGTAATTCCCAATCCCCACATAAACTCATTTACAATAACTGGAGCAACTGTAGACACATACTGCTTAAGGAAAGCGGTGCTATATCCAACCATTTCCTTAAGTTTTGCAGCAACTTCTGTTTTTCCAATATAAACAATACCTAAAATAACACTGGTCTCAACTACACGAGCAATCAATGTGGCATAAGCAGCACCCTCAACCCCTAAAACCGGAGCTCCAAATTTTCCAAAAATTAAAATATAGTTAAAAATCACATTCACTATAAGAGTAACACAACTAATCACAACAGGGATTCTTACCCTTCCAACAGACCTAAGCAAAGCAATATAAATATTGGTAATTGCTGTAAATGGATAACTAATACATACAATGGTTAGGTACGCAGCTCCAAGTTGAATGGTGGAATCACCTGTTGTAAATATCTTCATTAAAAGTTTGGGGGTAAATCTACTGGGCACTACAAAAAACACACTTCCACATAACCCTAAGATCAATGCAATCCCTAGAATCTTACGAATATTAGCAATATCTTTTTTCCCCCAGTATTGAGCAGCCAATACAGAGGAGCCACTTACAATACCAAATACTAATAAGGTAAACACAAAAAACACCTTATTGGCCAAACCCACCGCGGCTAAGGATGTTTCGCCCAAAGAACCTACCATGATGGTATCTGCCATATTAATGGCGGTATTTAAAAAAGCTTGTAAAGCTACTGGAAAAGCTACCATAAATGCTTTTCTCAAAAAACGTTTATCTTTTATGGTTTCCATTAGCATATTTGTTATGTATTTCATCTTAACTCCCACCTATCTGCTTTAGCAGATTCCTGCATCAGGATTTCTAACACTCCTAATGAATACATGTAAACCAAAAAATATACGGTTTTATGTTAAAAAAGAAGCGTCAGATACTTTAGTAAGTATCTAAACGCTCATTCTACTTTTCATTGAGTCACTTTCTAAAATATAGCATTTTTAAAAGTTTTCGTCAAGAGGGGGGAACTATGTATCTAATTCCAGGCTAACTAATAATGCTTTATCAACCTTTTTTTGCATTTCATCATCAATATGGCATATTTTCTCTCTTAACCGCTGTTTATCAATGGTACGTAATTGCTCCATTAAAATAACTGAGTCTTTTATTATGCTGCACTGCTTGGTGCTTAGTTCCACGTGAGTGGGTAATTTTGCCTTATTCATCTTAGAAGTAATTGCTGCACAAATCACAGTTGGACTATGTTTGTTTCCTATATCATTTTGTATTATTAATACTGGCCTTATTCCACCCTGTTCAGAGCCTACAACTGGCCGTAAATCTGCATAATAAATATCTCCTCTTTTTATAATCACACTTTCACACTCCGTCAACTTGGTCTAGGTATTTCACCTATAGTATTTCCCCGATTTGACTAATGTATTCTATAAATTAATCAATATTTATCTATAGAATTTTTTAAAATGGCTCATATGGGTCATGAAAATAATCTTTTCTACCTACAATTACACCACCACGCAAATAAACTCTTGGTACTCTCTTTCCAATATCACAAACAAATTCATAATTAAAAGTTCCTGCCAGATTGGCCAGTTCCTCAACACTTATGTTCTGGTCAACATCTTTTCCAACTAAAGTAACCGTATCTCCTATCTCCACCTGGTTGATGGAGGTAACATCCACCATAAACTGATCCATACATACCCTACCCAGAATTGGTGCCCTTTGCCCCCTAATTAACACATATCCTTTATTGGACAAATTTCTTGGATAACCATCTCCGTAACCTATGGGTATGGTGGCAACTTTTGTTTTAGCGGAAGTAATATAAGTGGAACCATAGCTGATTCCTGTACCTGGACCCACTGATTTCATATGAACAATTTGACTTTTAAGTTCCATAACAGGTAGGAGGGTTATTCCATTTGTTTGAACCTCTTTGGAGGGATATAGTCCATAAATAGAGATGCCAGCACGTACTGCGTTCATATTAGCCTCTTTTATTCCAATAAGTGCCGCACTATTGGAACAGTGTTTGATTGGAATATAAAGATGTCTTTTTTCCAGTTGGTTTATAAAATCTGTAAATATCCCTAACTGTTTGTAAGCGGAAGTTTTATCTCCTTCATCTGCTGCTGCAAAATGAGTAAAAATGCCTTCTATTTTAATGCCGGAAAGCTTACTTATTTCTAATATTTCCTCCACGGTTTCCTTTGTTGGCAAAAATCCAATTCGACCCATTCCTGTGTCTATTTTAATATGAATCTTTACCTTTTTCTCCAAAGAAGTTGAGGCTGATGACAATCTTTTTGCAGTTTCCATGTCATAAATGGTTGGTTGAAGGCCATATGTTACAATATCTTTATAAGTACCTTCATAGGTAAACCCCATAATCAGGATAGGAAGCTTAATATCATGTTCTCTTAAATTCAAAGCTTCCCAAAAGGTTGAAACAGCAAAACCTTTTACATAGGGTTTCATTTCTTTGGCAATCGGAATGGCACCATGTCCGTATCCATCTGCTTTTATTACTCCATAGATTTTTGTATCTGCAGAAATATTATTTTTTATGGCTTTTACATTTTCACATATGGCATCTAAATTTATGGTTGCATATCCTCGTTCATATGCCCGCATCCTTCTGACCTCCATCTTTTAGTACACTTCCAATAGAAGAAACAATATCACTTGCTATCATAGAGTATTCTCCACTTGTTTCCTTTGCTTTGTCTCCAGCTATCCCATGGATGTAGACTCCCAAAGTTGCTGCCTTATACTCCTCCAAACCTGTGGCCAAAAGCCCCACTATAATTCCAGTTAATACATCACCAGATCCACCAGTAGCCATTCCGCTGTTTCCGCTGGAATTTACATACAATGGATTTCCGCCTCCAGCCACCAAGGTAACTGCATCCTTTAATACACAAATGATGCCATGATCTTCACTATACTTCTGAATGGCTTTGATGGGATCCTCTACAATTTTTGACACTGGTAGTTCCATTAAACGAGACATCTCTCCCAAATGAGGGGTGATAATAATATTTTCTGTAAAATAAGAAGTAAGTTCTGAATGTTTTGCTATAATATTTAATGCATCAGCATCAAGTACCATAGGTACAAAAGCCAAACTTAATACAGAATTTAGCAGTTGAAATGCATAAGGCTCCTGAGAAATTCCTGGTCCCATTGCAATTACAGTTGCCCATGAACAAACCTCTTCCACTAAGGAATCATTTAAATCTTCTGGTTCAAAGGTAGTGAGTATGGCTTCTGGGAGCTGACTTTGCAGTATTTGGCGATTATCCTCCACTGTGAGTATTCTTACAATCCCTGCACCCATACGATATGCTGCAAAAGCGCTTAAATAAGCCGCCCCACTCATATTTTTTGACCCAGCTATTATCAACACTTTGCCGAAGGTTCCTTTATTAGAGTATGCATTACGTCTGGGAATGGCACAAATATCTGATAAATTATGAGTAAATGTATCTACCCCCATTTGCTGATAACTTATCCTTGGAAATCCAACATCTTTTACTATGGTTTTCCCACACATAGATTTGCCTGGATATAACGCCATTCCCAACTTCTTACAACCAAAAGTAATGGTAATGTCTGCCACCACACAAGAACCCATGATTTTTCCAGTTTCCCCATTCAACCCTGAAGGAATATCCAGAGATACCTTTAAACCAGATGAGGAATTTATCCTGTTGATAAGTGTCTTATAAATTCCAGTAACATCCCTTGATAATCCCACACCAAATAAGGCATCTATCATTACATCATAAAACTCAGGGGGATCCTGCTCTAAGAATTTTGATGCAGAAATCATAGGGTTTTGCAATTCTCTAGCTATATGATACTGGTTAAGAAATTCTGGTGTGGCTTTTTCCTGATTCCCCACCAGAACCAGTAAACTACCATATCCTTTTTCTTGTAACATTCTGGATACTGCTACTGCATCAGCACCATTATTCCCAGTTCCGCAAAAAATTAAAATTTTATTATTTTTGTTTACTATGTGTTCCAATTCCTCCACTACACTTAAAGCAGCTCGTTCAATAAGAACCATTGCTGGAATTTTAATTTTCTCAGTAGTGAACTGATCAATTTGTTTCATTTGGCTTGAGGTTGCTAAATACTCCATAGGAACTCCTTCTATCTGCTTACGCAAATGCTTTTGTTAGAATTGTAAAACATCTTTGTTTATTATTTCCCCTCCCCTATAGCAAATGCTGACACATACTCATTAGAATTTGATATTGTTACATGAAGTTTTGTCATCTTCATACTTTGGTACTGTAAGAGTGCTCCATCATAAAGTACTACATAAGGTTTCCCTAATTTGTCTCTTAGTACTTCTATATCTTTTGGTAAAAATCCCAAAAATCCGGGACCAAATGCTTTTGCTACAGATTCCTTAACTGAGAAATCTCCTGCTAAGGTTATCATATTACCTGCTGCTTGTAATCTTTCCTTTTCTGTAAAAATACTTAGAAGGAAATGTTGTTTTTTACAAGCCTTTTTGATTCTTTCAATTTCAATAATGTCTGTTCCAACACCTATTATCATAATAGCCTCCTATCTTTTTGCTTTAGCAGACCTTAAATCAGGTTCCAATATTTAAAATGGGTGGCATTCGCCACCCACTGTTGTCACAATTCATATTCTCTGGTCTAGTGAGTTTACCATGACAAAAGTCAAAAGCATACAAAGCAACTCTATTCAAATAATTCTGAATTATCCACATTGGAAATCCTATAAGATAAGCGCATTAAACTCTCCGATAAGTGCACATTCTCTACTACCACACCTTCTGGCACCGATAAATCTGTATGGGCAAAATTCCATATGGCTTTGACTCCTGCTGCTATGATACGATCCGCCACTTTGGGAGCGCTGATTTTTGGTATGGTAAGGGCTGCAATTTCTATATGTTCCGCCTTAATATAGGATTCAAGTTCGTCAATACTTCGTACTTCAATTCCCCTTATGGTTAAACCTACCAGCTTAGGATTCACATCAAACATCCCCTTGACCACAAACCCACGTTTTTCAAAGTTGGAGTAGTTGGCAATAGCTTGACCTAAGTTACCAGCTCCAATTATGATTACATTATGTTGCATATCAATACCAAGTATTTTAGCAATTTCCAAATATAAATGCTTAACATTGTAGCCATAACCTTGTTGTCCAAATCCACCAAAGTTATTCAGATCCTGACGAATCTGCGAAGCCGTCACATGCATTTTTTCACTTAATTCATTGGAGGAGATTCTTTCTACACCATTTTCTAAAAGTTCTCCCAAATATCTATAGTATCGTGGTAGACGCCCAATTACTGCTTTGGATATTTTTTTAGTTTCCAATTTATAATCCACCTTTCATTTTGCATTTCAATCTTCTCTGTAGTAATTATACCGTTCTGCCAAAATATTGTCAAACATGATTTCGCATTAATCCCTTAGTGAGGTACTTTCGAACTTAGGGATTAAGCGCACTTGCGAAACGAGCACGTACTTTGTGCGACATTGAGCATAGTGCTTCTATCTCTATCTCTATCTCTATCTCTATCTCTATCTCTATCTCTATCCCTATCCCTATCCCTATTTATATCTCCTCTCCTTTTCCCTTTATTTACACAACAAAACTTGAAAAATATTCAATCCTATATTATATTGTATCTAGTACTACAAGGAGGAACGAATATGATATTGGCATGTAACAACATAAGTAAGGCTTTTGGGGTGAACTCCATCCTTGAGAAAGCCTCATTCCATATAGAGGAAAGAGAAAAAACCGCCATCGTAGGAATTAATGGAGCTGGTAAATCTACTCTCTTAAAAATTGTAATTGGTGAACTAGCAGCAGATGATGGGGAAATTATTTTATCCAAAGGAAAAACTCTGGGCTACTTATCTCAGCATCAGGATTTAGATAGCAACAGAACCATCTACGAGGAATTATTACAGGCGAAACAGGATCTTATATTACTGGAAGAAAGAATTCGTTCCTTGGAAGAACAAATGAAATCTGCCACCTCAGATGATTTAGATGACATGTTAAAAACCTATAGCCGCCTAAATCATGAATTCGAAATCAACAATGGTTATTCCTACAAAAGCGAAGTAACTGGTATTTTAAAAGGTCTAGGATTTACCCAGGAAGAATTTTCAAAAGAAGTCAAAAAATTATCAGGTGGGCAGAAAACCCGTGTCGCCTTAGGTAAACTATTATTATCTAAAGCAGATGTCATTCTTTTAGATGAGCCCACAAACCACTTGGATATTGAATCTATTGCCTGGCTGGAAACATTTCTTATTAACTATCCTGGCAGTGTAATTATTGTGGCTCATGACCGCTATTTTTTAAATCGGGTGGTTACTAAGGTAGTAGAAATTGATAACGGCAAAGTTACCACCTTTCAGGGAAATTATACTGCCTACAGTGAAAAAAAAGCCCACCTAAGAGAGGCACAAATGCAACATTACCTCAATCAGCAACAAGAAATCAAACATCAGGAAGAGGTCATTGCTAAATTAAAATCATTTAATCGGGAAAAATCCATTAAACGGGCAGAAAGCCGTGAAAAAATGCTTGATAAGATTGAAGTTCTGGATAAACCCATGGAGATTAGCGCTGCTATGAACATTCGTCTGGAACCTAATATTTTAAGTGGTAATGATGTTCTGACTGCAAGAGATTTAAAAAAATCTTTTGGGGATTTGTTGCTCTTTCAGGGAGCCGATATTGATATAAAACGTGGGGAAAGAATTGCTATTATTGGTAATAATGGCAGTGGTAAAACCACTCTTTTAAAGATGATTAACCAAATGATTCCAATCGATCGAGGCACCATTACCCTTGGATCCAAAGTCCATATTGGTTATTATGATCAGGAACATCAAGTTCTTCATATGGAAAAAACATTATTTGATGAACTTCAGGACACTTATCCTAATTTAAATAACACTCAAATACGAAATGTACTAGCCGCTTTTTTATTTACCAGAGATGATGTATTTAAAAGAATTAAAGATTTAAGTGGTGGAGAAAGAGGTCGTGTTTCTTTAGCAAAATTAATGCTCTCAGAGGCTAACTTTTTGATTTTGGATGAGCCTACCAACCATTTGGATATTCTTTCTAAGGAGATTTTGGAGGATGCATTAAATAACTATACAGGAACAGTACTTTATATCTCCCATGATCGTTACTTCATTAATAGAACTGCTACCAGAATTTTGGATCTGACTCATCAAACATTTGTAAACTATATTGGAAACTATGATTACTATATAGAAAAAAAAGATATTTTGACTGAGGCTTATTCTCAAGCTGTATCCGTAGAACATAGCGAATTGAAAGAGGAAGGAAACAAACAGGATTGGAAGGCTCAAAAAGAGGAGCAGGCAAAACTTCGCAAAAAACAAAATGACTTAAAGAAAACAGAGGATGAAATACACAAGTTAGAAACCAGAGATTGCGAAATTGACCAACTATTGAGTATGGAAGAAGTTTACTCCAATGCTTCCAGGCTAATAGAGTTAAATAACGAAAAAAAAACATTATCAGACCGATTAGTTTACTTATATGAGCAGTGGGAGGAGCTAGCCCAATAGATGTAGTAACTTATTTATCTCCTATGAATACTTTATAATAAAAAGAAGTGAGTAAGTAATGTGAATCGTGTACTCAAGTTGGTTAAATGCCCTGATCTTAAGTCTTCTTATTTAGGGCAAAATATAGGAGTTGCCGTTTTAGATACCGGAATTTATACCCATCCGGATCTTAATGATAGAGTTACTGTTTTTCGTGATATGGTCCATAATCGTAAAAATATGTATGATGATTGTGGCCATGGCACTCATGTTTCGGGAATTATCGCTGGAAGTGGATTGATCTCTGATGGTTATTGCCATGGAATTGCCCCAAAGGCTAATATTATAAGCATTAAAGTTTTAGACCATAAAGGAAATGGAAATATAAATCATCTATTAAAAGGACTGCAATGGGTCATTGAAAATAAAGAAAGGTATAATATCCGAATCATCAATATTTCTGCTGGTACTGTACCTAAGGATTTTAAGGAAGAAACCTCAGCCTTAGTAAAAGGTGTGGAGGATGCCTGGGATGAAGGAATTGTAGTGGTAACTGCGGCGGGAAACAACGGTCCCAAACCTATGACAATTACTACCCCAGGAATTAGTAGAAAAGTCATTACGGTGGGCTGTTGTGATGATCAGGAAGTTGCCGAAGTTCAGGGAAATAAAATGATCAACTATTCTGGCAGAGGTCCTACCGCTTCTTGTATTTGTAAACCGGATATTGTAGCACCTGGCAGTGGCATTATTTCTTGTGCTGCCATTAACAGAAGAAACTCAAAATTGTATTGCATAAAAAGTGGAACTTCCATGGCTACCCCTGTAGTGTCTGGAGCTATTGCTGTTTTGTTAAGTAAGTATCCACATTTGACCAATGTAGATGTAAAAATCAGATTGATGGAAAAAACAATAGATTTAGGTCTTCCCCAAAATCAACAAGGTTGGGGTATGCTGGATGTTAGTAATCTATTAAGCGAATAGGATGATGGAACTCATGCTTTCTTTATAGTAGTCGCTTTTTAGCTACCTGCTATAAGGGGGGCATTTTTTGTCTCTTAACTTATATATATTTTCAATTGATGACTTTTATTCTACAATTATATTTTTTATTCTATTGCCTTATTCATCCATGTTAAGGTTCCCACTCCCTCAATACAATATTCATACCCCCCATGATTCTTGGATTCATTTATCATATGAGCTACAACTGCCTTAATACAGTCTTGTGTTATGTTTTGCTTTTCTCCTGATGGTAGACCCTCCTTATTGGTGGTTGTCCCATAGATTGCCCCTGTTAATGAAGATACTAATAATTTTTTCATCTGAACTGTCCTCCAATTGTTATGATCATGTTGTATTTTTATAATTGATTGATTAAAATCAAAATATCATCATTTTGTTCACATGTAATGGAAATTGATGTTACAAATTTATGTTCTCTTATTGTTATCTGTTTTTGCTGATTTAAGGATATACGCAATATCTCCTTTTGAGTCATAATATCTATATAAGAGTGATTATGCGCAATCTCATACTGATTGCTTACAATCCGTTTCTTTGAACTTTTCTCTGAATTAGAATAGTATCGTATTTCTATTTTATATTCTTGATTCTCTAAAAGTAAATCTAAAAGTGCTTTATATTTTTTATTCATTATTTTCCTCCATTTAAACCTTTCAAGGAATTTAGATTATTGATTGTATGTTGTTTTTTAGATCCAATTCATTTTCCAAACATTTGTTCTTTATATATTACCACATTTCGTGACGTTGCACAAGCTAATTTTCTGCTTTTTCATTTTTTTATCTATATAAACTTTTATTATATAGGTTCATGTCATGTTATTTTTACAACAAAAAATCCCCTAAACCAAACTTGCTGGTAAAGGAGATATGAATCTAGTTACATATTTACTCTATATTATTTAAATAAATTTATTGTAACTTGATAAAAGCTTCTGAAATTGTCTATTATTTAAAAATTTCATTATTTCTTGTACTTCTGGTTGACAAAAGATTTTTTGAAGGGTTTTAAATTCATTAGATTCCAAAATTTCTAAAAGTTCTTTGTCTTCCACCTGGTCCAATGAGTCCATATGATTGATAAAATCATTTTTTAACTTTTCAGCCTCAAATTCTGGATACTTACCAACAAACTTTGTGTGGAGCTCTTTCCAAAGCAATTCAATTATATTGGTATCCTCCTTTTGAAGTACTGGAGATGCCTCTTTACTAGGTTGTATATATAATTCAGCGGTAAAGTTGGCAATACCTTCTGCCTCATTATATTGAGCCACAACTATAAATAATCCATTTTTATACTCCGAGTAATAAATTTCAGGACTATCCGCCCATATGATAATGGCATCCATATGAATAATACTTTTCGCTTCCTGATAATAAACCCATTCCATGTTTCCATTTATTGTTTCTTTATATATTTTATTTACTAATTCATCATGATCGGTATCATTACCTACTAGAACATCAATGGATGTAGCAAAGTAGGTGGCAATTTCAATAATCTTGTCTAATGAAGGACTGGATTTGTTCCAACGACTAATTAAACCTGCACCAAAACTAAGTTCTTTTTCAAGACCCGCAATTGTGATTCCATGTTCTTTACAAAGCCTTTTAATATTTAAAATTAGTAGTTCATTATCCATTAGAAAACCTCCTGTATTGATATCGTAATACATCTAATATAGTCTTAATATATATTAATATTTTTGTAATATATTCAATTATAGATATATTTTCAAATATTATCAAATATTCAATCATTACTATTGACATATTTTTCCCAATATAATATAATCAGACTAACAAAGTTATCATATTTTACATGATTGAATTATATTACATAAATTGAATATAATCATTGTAGTTGTTTTTTTTTCATTTGTCAACTTTGTAAAAAAATAATCCTGCACCCCGATCAAAGTTTGCAAGATTATATAAGGATGTGTTGTATCAAACACAAAATACAATAGTTAATATACCACATCCACTAGTAAAAATCAAATAATTTAAGGAGGCTAGTGAAATGGAGGTATTAACAAAAGAAACAAATGTCATAAAAGTTATTGCAATGGAGATTAAACCATACATAAAAGTAATTATCTTAGAAATTGATGACTTTTACTCTTCTATTGTCTATGAAGCAAATTGTAGCAATCAAGAAGAAGTGAATAAAATTAGTGATAGATATCCAGAAGATTGCTATTTTTGCTTTAAATTACGAATGTAACAATTTGAGCGATTTGATGTCAAAGACACATATAGGCTTATCCAGTCATAAACAAACGCAACCCCGAAATTAAAAAGGTTGCGTTTGTTTATGTAACCAAATCCTTAAAGTAGTCATCAAATACGTTCTTTGGCTCTTAGTTTAAACACTTCTAATGTCATGGATGTTCCAAAATCATTTAAACATTGCTTCAGAAATACATTTTTATAATCATTTCTTGGTGCACGCAGATAATCTTCCAATTTCCCACCCTTTTTATCTATTTCCTTTTGAACATAGTGGAATAATCCACTATCATAGATTAATGATAAACTAATGTCCTTGTTATCTGTCACTCTTTTTATTTTGCCTATTGCATTTCTTCGAAATGATAGCTTCAGTGATTCTCTAATATTGGTTGTACTATTTTGTGTTTGGACTTTGAACATAGAGTCTGGATATATTCCTGCATATTCTTTCTCTTTGCATGCTGGACTTGTGGAATATTGACACTGGTTATCTATCACTAAATTTAGATATTTTTTAAGTTCAGGCTTATTGGCTAAGCAAACTGAAAATCCATCAGGAAAGTATATTTTGTTATTACTGATATTGGATTCTCTAATATCTATGAGATCCTTACATTGTGTAATTCTAAATCCATAAAATGTACAAAATATAATTGCATTATAGTACCATCCATTGTCAATTAAATTTATTTGTTTTTCCATTAATTGAAAGCTTTCGTAAGTGAGCGTTTTATCTTCAAACTTACACAATGATTTTAAGATATCCAGTGAATAGTCCCTTATCATCATATTCTTATGAAACTTAAAATACTGTGTTAGATAAGTCTTATACCTTGCAAGCTGAGTAACCAAAGAATATTCTAGATTAGAAAGGGTATTCTCTAACTCCTCCCGATTCATGACTACTATGTCCTTACCAAAATTATGTTCCATATGTTCTAACTTTTTGAAAAAGGATATATAATGCTGTTTGTATTTTTCTTCGATGGTATTAAGAAATTCAGTTTTATACTTATTTAAAATATACATAAAACTCCTCTCTATCTATTGTTATAAATATTTAAATTCAAGTTACAAAAAATTTTCACAAAAACACTTTGGAATGATTGTATCATTGTTTCAAACGTCAGTCAATATGTATTTTTTAATTATCAGTATTACTTTCTCTTAGAGATTAGAAAGGATATGTACCTATAAAGCCTACGAAGCACACCTTGATGAGATTAAGCAGATACTTATCCTTTTAGAAATAATAGGAAGAACAATAATAAGTTGTTCAATTTATATCTTCTTGGCTCTATTGGATCATAATATTTTCACCTTCAAAATATACAAAATCCTTATCTGGATAGTTCCAAGTAGCTTTTAATCTAGTGGGCAACATAAGTCCATTGTTAGAACTATAATTGTCAAAGGATGCTGTCCATTTCAATTGTGTCATTGTACCATCAGGATTTGTAAAGTATCTATCATTAGTTACATATGATACAACAAAACCACTTTCATCAAATGTAAATATTCCACTGGCTGAATCACCATGGTAAGTAATCGTGGCCTGAACATGTAACTCATCAATTTCTATCCAAGTAATATAATTCCTAATAGCTACACTAGGAAAAATCAATGATTCAGATAAAAATGTTGCAAGGCAGGCCTGATTCATTTCTACTCCCATAACATCAAATAGTATAAACAGTTTTCCAATCACACCTTTCATACTCCCCTCACCATTTTCATATGAGTCAAATCCTTGAATGGGAACTCCCATGATAGAAGATTTGATCAACGCTAGCCTTACAGGTTCTTCTACAAAATTATATTGCAAGTATTGTGTATTTAACTTTTCACCATCTGAAATCAAAGTAGCATCTTCTATGATTAGTTTCATATATGATGCTTTAGGCGTTCCAACATACCCACATTTATTAACATATTTTTTTACTGGTTCTGGTAGATTTTTAATATCACTTAAGGTGATTAATTCAGTTGAAATTCTTGATTTCCTCATATTCGTATCTACCTTTTTATTGAATTCAACTATTGTTTTTGAAAATGGAATATTAAAAAATACCAATATGATTGTTATAACAATGAGTAAAGCACTTATCATCCACATTATCATCTTTTTTCCTTTCCACTTAATCTAAAGATTTATCCTCCATTTGTTCCACATTTGCTGCTAATCTGGCAATGCCTTCATAAAGTAGGGTTAAGTCCTTATAATCAAAACCATAAAACAAATGATTGATTAACTGCTCTTCTTGTACAATTGTAGTTTCAAAATAGTCCTTACACTTTTTCGTCATACACAATCGTAATATTCTTGCGTCATGTTTATCTTTCTTAATTTCTAAGAATCCTTTCTGTTGAAGAATTAGAGCCATCTTTTTTACATTTTGATAAGAATTTCCTATTGTTTTAGAAACTTGTACAAGATTGGGTTCAACCTCCTTAAACTCAGATATGACAGCTAATAAAAACCATTGCTTGATTGATATTTCTTTATAGATTAGGTCTCCAAGTATCTGTAATTTATTTGATAAAGCAAATATAGAACCCAAAATAAATGGCTTTTGTTCAATGTTTTTAATCATAAATAACTCCATTCACATAATTAGTTATAATTATAATACATAACCAGTTATGTATTGTCAATTCTTATTTTTTCTATAAATCACCGATAGATAACATGAATCATAATTATTAAACTTTCCCTAAACAAATAATTAAAAAATATATATTGACTTTTGTCACGTAATGAGTTATTGTCTTTATATATTAGTATTGTTCTGGTAAAAAAGGAATTTTCATATTCATACTATGTATTACATGATGTGATTAACTATAAGATTCATTGAATACACACTACTATTTAATTAAGTACAAAATATTCCTTTTTACTGATAATTAAAAAATATTAAACTTCGAGAAAGGAGATGCAAAACAATGACAAGACTTGAAATAGATACATTAGATAATAGAATTAATATGGGTTTACTTACAAATGATGAATGGCAATTAATACTATCACAATTAAAAAAAGATAATGTTTTTACCTCAGCAACAAAAATTATCATTAAGCCAATCAAACCTAAAGGAATTTCACAAGCAATTTATCGTGATGATACTATTTTTACCTATTATCAAAAATTCATTAATGACACAATTAGTGGCTTGCGTAAATACAAAAATGCTCATGCTTTTAAAATTTATCAAATAGAAGAGCTGCTTCGATTTTTTCCTAATCTGGAAGCAGAACTTCAAGATAAAATATTCTACATTACAGTTTCTAATTGAGTAAATCAAAATAAATGGTTCTTTTCTCTTACAGAACTCATTTGTTGTATATCAAACATCAAGAAAAGGGAGTGAATCCATATGGCGAAACAACAATCATTACAGAAATTTATCTTTAAAATCCACTCTACCCGTTTAAGAAAATCCAGATGGAATTTAATGCTAAGTATATCAGAAGCCATGAAAAATAATGAAATTATTCCATTGGCAGACAGCACTCTATTACGATTTATAGATGAAATCAATGGATTGGTTGATTCTGAAATAAAAGCAAACGAAATTAGGAAAGAACTTAGAACCTTAAAAAAATCCAAGGGGACTTATGGATTAAAAAATCAAATAAAAGACTTGTATGAACAATTGCATAAGATTCAATTTAAACCAGACTATTTATGTTTTATTGTAGATAAAGACTCAGACTATTGGACCGCTTACAAAAAGGGGGTTAAAGTAAATGGTGTTGTATACAAACGTCTTCTGGCTACTTCTGGAGGTGTAAAAGGGAAAACCATTGTTTTTGTCAGTGAACATTTACATCTCCCTCTAAGACAAAAAATCAATAACAATAGACTTATGGATATACCCATGGTTCCAGCCAAATATGGTGCATATGAAGCTCTAACTTGTTCCTCTTCCACCCCCGTGTCGAATCCAATGGGCATTCTGGTTGTACCAGATTGTGAGGTTGAATTTTATGAGGATGCTATTGTGTTAGATGATTCAGAACAAGAGGAGCCAGTAATGACTTTTCAAAAAAATAAGCTAATACATAAAAATGCAAGTGATGGCTTTGGATTAATGCTCCCTTCCCGTGCAGAAAAGTGGGGTCAGGAATTAGGACTTGATTATATTCCTTCAGGGTTAAATAGTCGATATTCATTTGAAAAAGGAATGTTGGTTACCATTGATTTTATGGAATTTGCAGAAAAGATTGCAAAAAACTATTTTGTCAGGGATGTATGGGGCAATATGATTGACATTCGTACTGTTGATGTGATTTTAAGTGCATCTATGCTAAAGCTCTGGAGCAGCTATTTTAGTTGCGATGATTATATTCGTAGTTGTAATAACAATGGCTATAAATTTTCTATCACAAAAATATGCCCAAAGGAGCTTGAGAATGAGCGGAATCTTAATTATCAATTTATTCAAAGTTATAACCTAAATAATGAGCAAATTGATGCTTTAATTCAACCAACCATTGAGGAAATACATCAGGTACTTGGTGGAGATTATAAAAAAAGTATTCTATTCCTAAAAGGCATGGAGATGAATGAGTTAAATATCCTTAAATCTGAATCCGACTATGTAAAAGCCTTGCTCATTGAAAAAGAAATGATAAATGACCCATATGTTCGAGCCTCCATTTACCGTATGATTAAAAATAGAATAGATGAGGCAAAAGTTGGGGTTGTGAAAGTCAATGGCAACTTTCAAACTGCTTGTGGTGATCCTTATGCATTGATGCAAAGTATGTTTGGTTTAAAAGTGACTGGGTTACTAAATGCTGGTGAATTTTACTCTCAATATTGGAACAACAAAGGGGTAAATGAGGTTGTTTGTTTTAGGGCACCCATGACATGTCACAACAATATTAGAAAACTATCTTTTGTTCCTACACAAGAACAACAATACTGGTATCGTTATATAAAAACAATGCTAATTTTTAATACCTGGGATACTACCGCAGAGGCGGAAAATGGAGAAGATTTTGATGGAGATCAAAATTTGACAACCAATAACAAAATTTTATTAGAAAATACTCGCAAACTGCCAACTATTATGTGCCTTCAAAGAAAAGCTTCTAAAAAAATAATTATGGAAGATGATTTAGTTCAATCTAATATTGACAGCTTTGGTGACCAAATAGGTACCTATACCAATGGAATAACTTCATTATTTGAGGTTCAGGCTCAATTCTGCCCAGATAGTAAGGAATATGCTGAGTTAGATTATCGTATTATGTGTGGGCAGCTCTTTCAGCAAAATGCCATTGACAAATCCAAAGGTATTATTGCTAAACCCCGTCCCAAACACTGGTTTGATTATACTGCAAATGTTATTGAAGATAGTGACACCCCTTTGTTACAAGAGACAAAGGAGTTCCATCAATCATTAGTAGCGAATAAAAAACCATATTTTATGCAATACATTTATCCTCAAACCAGACAAACCTATAAAAAATACGTATCAGATGCAAATAAAAAATGTCAAACAGTATTTCGATTAACTCTGGAAGAATTAATTGATAAGAAAAACAAAGAACCACAGGAAGTTGAATTTTTAGAATATTATGAAAAACGTATGCCAGTTGGGAATCACCCCTGTATTACCAACAAAATATGCTGGCGTTTTGAAAAGGAATTTGATGGTTATCTGCCTAAAGTCAATAAAAGTTCTGATTTTGATTACAGCATTTTAAAGTCAGAAACCTCCTATTTTCCTGCTCTTTTTAAACAAATTGCAACAATCTATAAAGATTATTGTGATAATGTAATGAAATATGAGCAAATGTCTAAGAAGGAACGTTTAGACCCTGAATCTGCTCATAATGAGAAATTAGCTATGATAAGTTGTTTTCAGGATGAGTGTTCTTTGGTATGTCCTAACACTGACCAACTTACCAATATTGTTTTGGATTTGTGTTACAAGACCAATAAATCAAAACAATTTGCCTGGGACATTTGTAAGGAAACTATCATTGAACATCTTCTCCTTAGAAACCATCATATCATCTCTTATTTTGCAAAAGATATGGATGGGGATATAGAATTTCGGGGAGAACGATTTACTATGAAACAAATGCAGATTGGAGAGAATCATGAATCAAATTATACTTAATGAAACAGAATATGCGAAACAAATTTTAGATCAACACAGATTAAGCCAAAAACCATCTTATGATTTGCGAATTTTAGCAAAATATTTTTGTCATAAAAAAGGATTTAAGCCAAATCAGATTTATCAAGAGCTAGTTAAGATAATGGAAGAAAAATATTTTAATTTTTCCATTTCCAAGTGGCAGGAACTATTGTTGGTCTTAGGAAAACAAGCGAAAAAAAGTACTCTTGTAGAAATCGACTACATACCAATTACAAAAGATGAGCTTCTAATAATTTCTAACATTCAAAGTAAACCCATGAAAAGAGTTGCATTTACCCTTTTATGTTTGGCCAAATATAGAAACCTTGTTCACTTTGAGAATAACAACTGGATTCATTACGAATTCAAAGATATTTTTAAAATGGCTAATGTAGCTGCTACTATAAAAGAACAATGCCATATGATTGCTGATATGAAACTTCTTGGTTTACTTCATATGAATAAACTTGTTGATAATCTTAGCTTACAAATTACCTATGTAGATAGATATTTTTCCAGTGAACTTTTACAGATAAAAGACTTTAGAAATCTAGGATATGAATATCTGCTATACTGTGGTGAAAACTTTATAAGATGCAAGACTTGTGGGGCATTGGTAAGACAAAATTCTAATAAATCCAGAGTATATTGTAAGGAATGTTCACAATATAAACCTGTAGAAATCAAAAGAATTGGATGTATGGATTGCGGCGTTGTGTTATTAATTGATTCTAAAGATAACCAATCCACCAGATGCCCAAATTGCTACAAAAGGTACCGTACTCATTATTATCGGATGAAAAAAAGGGAGCATCGTGGTAAGAATGAAGAGTTGTCCACAGTACAATTTTCAAGTTAACCATCTTGAAACCCTTGATTTTACTAGACTTCCAGACTTATGTCAGTGATTCTTATGTGTATAGATAGATAAACTTCTATAAATTTGCAGAAGTTTTCCTACAATTTTTAAAAAGGGGGTTAATCATTGGAGAAACGAAAGGATGATACAATACAACTAAGAGGTGAAACATCACTTCTTAATTATAACTTAAATTTGGAGACAAGGGTGGTGAGTACAACATAATGGCAAACAATTCACAAGAAGTTATGGAATATAAAAATAAAATAATGGACATTCTCAATCATTCACAAGAAATTGTTACATTAGTAGATGAACAATGGAATATCAATGAAGCTGCTACCCTTGAATATAAAAACTTCTTTCCATATAAGTACTCACTAGAAACCTTTGAAGAAGAAAAAACCTTTGTAAGCTTTGATATAAAAGTCCAGGCAAACAGCAATAAGCTATATAAAGATATAACTGTCATGTTTTTTGTAAGCAGCCATACATCTTGTATACATACTCTAGAAGGGCTGCGTACAGATAGAATTGTGGTAGAAATCGAGAAAATATTTAACAGTAAAAATATACTAGGAATTGGCAAAGGTTTGTTCCTATCTAACCTGCCCTATTGTCCCTCTCCTATCTTTCGAGGACGACTCCTCAAATATCAAATACTGGATTTTAGCAGAGGTGTGTAATGAATGATATTTTATTTTGTAATGAATATAAAATCAATGATTTAATTACCATTCACATTCCTACATTAGGCGAAATTTGCGAGTTTGGTGAGTCGAAGTATTATCAACTAATTACTATGCTAATTGCTACCAGTAAGGATTATATGGTGCAGTTACATGACATGGGAATTGATTATGAAACAATCTCTGATTTTGATTTATTTTCACAGCTTCTATTTAAGACAATAGGGGAAATTGATACCACCATTTTATTTGGAGATTTAAAGTTCAATGATTTTGAATTAATGGTCAATGAATCCAGTCAGGAGCTTGTTTTATATAACAGAAATCAGGATATTACCATTGATCGATACAGTTATTTTCAACTATGTGATGGTATCAGAAAGATTCATTATTTTGAGAAGGATGTTAAGAAAGCTGGTAATGCAGAAGCAAAGGCATTTATGATTGATTGCGCTAGACGAAAACAAAAGCATGCATCAAGTAAACCTCAGAAACTCATCTTACAACCTCTGGTCATATCTTTAGTTAATTGTCCAGAATTTAAATATAACTATGAGCAGGCACATTATATGACCATATACAAATTTTATTCTAGTGTCCATGCCATTCAAAAAAGAATTAATTTTGATCAAATCATGTCTGGTGTTTATGCAGGCACTATATCTTCAAAAGACATCAATATGCAAGAAATAAGTTGGTTAAGTTAAATCAAAGACCTGGTAACTAACTGGGTCTTTTTTTTATATAAAATATCTTAGGAGAACTAATAAATGATTAGTTTAGACAAATTATCCCTAACAAGCGTTGAGCAAATTCACGCTTACAATAATGCCGGAGAGTGCGAATTCATCCTTGATGAAGTCAGTGAATCTACTGTATCTCATACTGAGGAAAAAGTAGATATCACCGGAAAAGGTGGCCGTAAAATCGGTTCCTTAAAGAAAAACAAAGCAGTTGTAGTAAAAGGTACCAATGGTGTGGTTGTTGGTGGACTATTAAAGAGCCAGACTGGCGGAGACCTTACAGATGCAGAAGGCGAATCTTTAAAAGTACGTATTGCGGAAACTTTAGTTGTTGCTGCTAATAAAGGGGTTACTACTCAAACCGCAGTTGGTACTGTTGGAAATGAAATTGTCACATTAAATGTTAAAGTTGGTGACTCTCTAGGTAAAGCCTATCTTCAGGATGCTGTTGCAGGCCCAGGCAAATTTACATATGAGCCTTCCACTAAAACCCTTACATTTGCTGCTGGTGAAGTTGCAGAAGGCACTGAAATTATAGTTTTCTATGATGCAGAAGTAACTGGAAGACACATTACAAACCCTTCCGATACTTATTCTAAAACTCTTAAAGTTTATATGGACTGTTTAGCTACTGATATGTGTGATAACCTGTACAGAGTCCAGTTTGTATTCCCAAGAGCTGATTTTGCTGGTACTTTCGACTTGGCTATGGGTGCAAACCCTACCACTCATGCATTTGAATTTAACTCTCTTGCTGGTACATGCGGACAAAAAGGCATCCTTTGGGATTGCATCGTATTTGGCGAATAAGCAATATTATGAGTAAAATCCAAAAGGATTGCAGAGTCTGTGGTTGCCTTTTTACTCCATGTGGGGACTGTGTAAATGATTACACAGCCTTCCACTGGAGGGAAGTTGCTTGCTCAGAAACATGTGGGCGTGAATACTTGAAAAAAGTTTTGAATTCTCGTGTAGTTACACCCATAAAATCTTCTGAGAAGGAATTAGGACATTATTGACAGATGATAAAGTAGTAAGTGGTTAGAAACCAAATTTAGAAATTGTTTTAAAAAATAAAATAGTGAATAGGAGGGTTGCGTATTTTATGCACTCTTCCCTCCTATTTTTAGTAAAAAAGAATTAAAACGATAGGTGGAGGATAAAACAATAGGAACCATATTAAACTTAATCAGCCCTCTCCCAGTATCAGTTAATCATTACATAAAACCAAGACCAATAATCTTAAAGGGGAGGCTACAAGTTTCCATGTATGAAACATCTGAGGCGAAAACTTATAAGAAAACCTTCGGAAAATATGTAGAAAATCAGGTCAAAGAGCAAAACTACTCTCTGAGCCCCAACAAAACACAACATTTTTATATTGACTGTGTTTTTTATTTTGATAAAACAGATAAAGATCCAAACAATTATTTTAAATTGCTTTTGGATTCCATTACAGATACACAATTAATATGGTTGGATGATAATGTCACTTGTGAGCGTGTCAATCGAATATTGTATGACAGTAGCAATCCAAGGATTGAACTCACCATACAACCAGTTGAGTATATAGGAATTTTTGATACACTTGACCATCTTAATGAATTCCGAGAGAACTGTTTGACCTGTAAAGCATATAAAAAGAAGTGTTTGCTTTTGAAACATGCCATAGAAGGTAGAATTCAAAAAGAAATTAGTTGTGCTACTTGCACTAATTATAGAAAAACCATGATTTAAAAATTGGAGGAAATAAGATATGAAAAAAGATAATTTTAAAGTAAAAAAAAATATAACTATGGTGGGAAAAATCACTGCTGTTAATGAGATTGTAAATGCCTATTTTACAGCGGACGAAAAAAGTGGTGAAATTAGGTATACTCCTTATTTTTCGGAAATTGCAACTATTATGGCATATTTTTCTTACTTTACGGATGGGTTAGAGTTTGAAAATTCAGGGGATACCTATAGTGAACTGACTGGTGATAAGGAATTAATGGATTTGTATAAAATAAATGTTTGTGAAGGTTATATTGGAGAATTTCAGGAAGTTTTAAGTTATGTCAAGGATATTGTAGATTATAGAAGGCAACAGTTAATACATCGATCACCTTTAAATGATTTGGTGAATACAATAAATGGTTTTTTAAGCAATTTGACAAAGAATGTTGACTCACAAGATTTAATTTCTTTGTTACAAAAACTTAGTTCTATGGGGAATTTTACACCTGAAACTTTAGGCAATGCATTTAGAGAAGTTGCTGAAGTGAAAGGTAATGAAGAAGTGGAAAAGTAGAATTAGATATATTAATGAAACATCAATTACAATTATCTGATTAAATGATATATTTTCATGAATTTAAAAAAACAATTGACAATTAGTCCATTTTTATATACAATAGATTTTACGATTTAAATGGAGGACAAAACAAATGATAAAAAAAGTAATATCCAGCTTTCTCATCACAGCACTATTGCTGTCAGTAGCAGGCTGTGGCAACACCACAAAAAAAACTGATACCACCACTACCACATCTGAGGTTTCTAGTAATGCTACTGAGACAGAAAAACAGTCATCTACTCTAACAGATGAACAGGTTAGTGCCCTAGCATTCGGTGCTGTTTTAGCCACTAGAAATGAAATGGATTATGATACACTGATTGGTGCATCTTCCAGTTTTGTAGAATCAATGGTGGCAGGTTTAAAGGATAGTTGGAGCATTGAAGATCATGATACTGCTATTGATACTTTGGACTGGCTTAAAACAGAAGGTCATCATCTTGACTATTTTGATGATGCCTACAACATATTTATGGGTAAGGAAGATGCTGATGAGGAACTCAATGAGTTTTTTGCAGCACAGCTTAAAGCTTGTCCAGCTGTTTATAAGACTTTAATGGATGACTATGGCTATACTGAGGAAGAACTTGCAGCTGTTAACACTACATCTGCTTGGGACTATGACCGTTTAGTAACTTTATCCCGCTGGTGTTATGCCGCTGAGTTTATTAGTGAAGAGGAAGCATGGTCATATATTAACTTCGCTGCTGAGCAGGGAGCTAAGGACTATGACAACTGGAGAGGTTATTTCGCTGGTGTTATGTATGGTAGAACCATGTGGGCAGAGAGCGAAGAATTTGCTTCAGCTGACAAGGAAACTGCTAATGCGTTGTTGAATAAAGATTCTAGTATTTATAAGAAAGTGGCTTTTTCTAAATAAAATTATGGTAGAATTGCCTTTTGTGATTCTACATAGAAATTATAAAACTCTATTTATAGCTCATATTGTTGGTATAAATAGAGTTTTTATAATTTAAAAAATTGTATCATAACATATAAACTGAGGTGTGATTTTTACATCTCTTTTTTATTTCTAAAATTTAAGAAAGGATGTGATTATTTGGAATCTAAATCCCAGGCTCGGGTACAATTAAAGATTGCTCTAGATCAAGTAAGTATAAAGAAAGAATTAGAATCAATAAAGTCAACACTAGAAAAAAAAAGGTTTCAACTCAAAATACAAGTAAATAACAATGATGCCGCATCTTATATTCAAGATATAACGAAATCCCTAAAGAAAATGGAAAAGATCAGTAAACAGTCTATGAAATTTTTAGGTAAACTAAATAGAGATGCGGAGCTAAGTCAGGCGCAGATTATAAACACTGCTTTAAATAACCAATATAAAATTATGTTGAAAATTGAACAGCAGATGGTTAACATCAAGGATCAAACTACATCTATTTCAGCTGGTGTTGATGATATATCCAGCGAATCCCTTCTTGAACATTGGACTAATCTAACTGGTGTTTGGGACGCACTAAAAGATATTGCAAGTCTTGATATATCTTGGTTAGATGACTCAATTTCAAGTCTAACTAATTTTGGGGCAGCATTAAATACACTCAGCTCTACTGATTTAAGGAGTATGGATACTGTTAGCAGAGTTAATTCAGTAGTTGAAGCTACAAGAGGCTTAACCTTGGAACAGACCCTTAATGCTGCTAGTGTATCAAAACTTACACAAGCAGAAACGGCTAATCTATTGATAAAGCAAGGATATAGTGAAGCACAGATTAACCAAGCCATTGCAAATATTGCCTCCGCTGAGTCTACAAAATTATTATCAAATTCCCAAGTTGTTCAAAGTCTTACACAAACCAGCTTAACAAAATCCCAAAGGAATGCTTTGGCACAATCTCTTGGCGTTATCGCTGCAGATAAGAAGATTATAGCTGGCAAAACGGCCCTTAATGCTACTATGATAGAAGAGGCAGTTACTTCTGGACTAATTACCCAAGCACAAGGATTAGAGACAAAAAGTGCATTAGGTTTAACCGTTGCCCAAGTTGGTGCTACTGGTGCTACAACTACACTTTCACAAGCATTTAAAGGTTTATGGACTACCATGATGAGCAACCCCCTTACTTTGATCATTATGGGTATCACTGCTGCTGCTACTTTTGCTATTTCAAAATTTAATTCTATCAAAAAATCTCAAGAGGAAACCAATAAAGCAATCATTGAGTCAGCTGAAAAAGCAAAAGAAACAACAGATCAAATTTCTAATCTATATGGTAAATTTAATCAACTATCTGAATCCATAAAAACAAACGCTGATGCAAAAAAAGACTATGGCATTGCTCAACATGATTTACTTGAATCTCTTGGTGTTGAAGCATCTGAAATAGATGATTTAATACTTAAGTATGGCTCACTTAAGGATGCAGTTGTACAATTATCGTTGAGTAAATTAAAAGAAGCAAACCCAGACTTACGAAATGCTTTGAAAAATTCAGAAAAAGATGTTATGAACACTAATTTAGATACATTTTATTCAGGAACTGTTGATAAAGATGTTATCACAGCAATAAAAAATGCTAAGATAGACAACCTAAAAGTAACTGAATATAGCAATGGCTATGCAGAAATCAAATTTGGTGGGGATACAACAACACCAAAAGGAAAACTTGAAAATTTTGAATCTGCTAAAGCTTTAGTTAAAACACTAGAAGATAATCTTATTTACGAAGAATTCGTCGAAGATGAAATATATAAACAATATAACGCTATTGTTAATAAGAATAATGATACGTTTGAAACATATAAGACAGATTTATCAAATGCAAATGAAAACTTAGCAAGTCAATTAATCATTCAAAAAGAACAAAATGATGGCAATATACCTAAAACAGTTGCTGAATTTAATGAATTTAAAGAATCACTTATAGAAGCTAATAAAGATAACAAAAATTTTAAAGATTCCATAGAAGATATTAGAGCAGCAATTACTAATTCCCTTTCAATTTTGCCACAATATTCTCAATTCTTTAATTATTTTGATGAAGATTTAGTCACTAGTAAGGATAAAATAAAAAGCACAATAGATGAACTCAATAATATCGGAAACTCAGTATCTAAGCTCAGTACCATCTATGAGGACTTTGCATTAAATGGTAAAATCACCAATTTTGGCAACTTCTCTGATCTAACAGAAACCTTTGGTGATTTAGATAGCTTTGAGTCTTTCGTTTCAATATTGTCTAATGCATCCAGCTCACCAGAAGAGATACAAAATGCATTCAATGATCTTACTAATGAGCTTTTAAATCAGTCAGATGTTCTAAAATCTTTAGATGAAGAGCATGCACAATTTGTTATTAAGCAACTAGAAGAAATGGGTATCATAAATGCAAAAGAAGTAGTTTATCAAAAACTTCGAGATTCTATGGCTGATACTTTAGAAAAAGAATTAGCTTTAAGTAATAGAGATTTATCAGAGGTTACAATTGCTGAGTTTGATGCATTTTGCAGTGAAATTAATGCAAGTGATATTCTCAGAGCTAGCTTAGCTCAATTAGCATTGAGTAAAATAAGCATAAATAAAACCTCCATTAATACTGCAAATGATATTGATCAAATTATAGGTTTAGCTAATGCTGCTCGCGCTAGTTCAAGAGAAATCGCTGAACTAGAAAAAGTAAAAAGTATTTATGAAAAGTTTGACAAAGCTGACCTGGATAATATGAGTGATGATGAACAAATACAGTTGTATAAAGAAATGCATGAGGCTATTGCAAAAGTTGAGTCTATAAAAAACGGAACTTTTTTTAATGACTTTAAAAAAATTGATACATCACAATTCAAATATGGTCCTACTAGTAAGATTTCTGATCCCAGTGCTCCTTCTTCTAGCAAGGATTCTAAAGACAAACAAAACGAACCAACCCTTACAGATTGGATTGAAGTCAAGCTAAAACGACTACAAGAGAAAATAGATATCTTAAAAGAAAATCTAAATGACTTAGATTCCTATCAGTTAAAAAATCAACTTACTAATACAGTTTTTGACCAGTTAACTGATAAAGCAAATACCCTCACTACCTCTTATGACAAGTACATAGATAAAGCTAATTCCATTGGTCTTTCAGCTTCCTACATAGATAAGGTTCAAAATGGAACCATTGATTTTGAAATTATTTCCGATTCTGCTATTACTGATAAGATTAAAGAATATCAGGATTGGTATGAGAAAGCTTTAGACATTAAAAAGTCCATAAATGACACTCAAAAAGAACTAAAAGAACTTGCTGTAACAAGACTTGATAATATCATAAATGATTTTGAACGTATTCATTCATTATTGAATGCAAACATGAAATTACAAGAATCCTTAATCTCTCTAAAGGAGAGCCATAATGAGGAGCCTCTTGAATCCGACTATCAAAAGCTTATGAATGAGCAGAACGATATTAAAGAACAGCTACAGCAACGATACGATACTTTAAGCACTGAATTCACAAGTCTCACTAATAATGGCTCCATTCAGAAATACAGCGATGAATGGTATGATTTTAAAGAAAAATTAATCTCTCTTAATTCAGAAATTATAGAGTGTTCCACTTCTGTTCAAGGCTTTGTGGATAAAATTGTTGAAATTCGTTTAAAACCATTTGATGATGCTATTAATAAAATCGGGCATCTTAGAAGTGAGCTTGATGATTTATCCAATTTAATAGGAACAGATGGTCTTTTTGAAGATGGTATGCTCACAGACAAAGGGCTATCTCAGCTTGGTTTATACGCCCAACAATTGCAACAAAGCAAGCAAGCTGCAGTTGATTATGAAAAAGCCATGAAAGCCATTTCACAAATGTTAAAAGAAGGTACCCTTTCACAAGCTGAATATAATGAAAAACTTGTAGAACTCCAACAAGGACAAAGAGATGCAGCCTTATCAGCAAAACAGGCTATGGAAGCAATGGTTGAACTTCGTAAACAAGGGATACAAGCTCAAATAAATGATATGAACAAACTCATACAATCTAAAAAAGATGCTCTGGATGCGGAAAAGACTTTGCATGATTATCAAAAATCTATTGGGGAGAAACAGCAAAAAATTTCACTTTTACAACGTAAGATTAGTATCTTAGCATCATCTTCTGATAGAGCTGATATAGCTCAAAGATTGCAGTTAGAAAAAGAGCTTTCTGATTTAAAGATAGAATTAGAAGAAGAACAATATAATCATTCAGTGGATAAGCAAAAGGAAGCATTAGATGAGCAACTTTCAGATTATGAAATGGAAAAAGATAAAGAAATTAAAGATTTGGAATCTAATCTAAATACACAGTTATCCTTAGTTGAAGAATATCTTCAATTAGTTACTGATAATTATGATACTGTCTATACAAATTTAACAGATTATGCGGATAAATATGGTGTCAGTCTCACTGATAATCTTATTTCTCCTTGGGTATCTGCAAAAGAGGCTGCTGAACTTTACCGTGATGTGGTAGATGGTATAAGTGCTGATTTCGATTATTCAGGCAGCAAACTTGATACTGATGGTATGGGCACTATTGATGGTGCATGGAAAAAGGATAATAATGGCTGGTGGTATGAAAAATCTGGTGGTGGCTATACCACAAATGCCTGGCAACAAATTAATGGAAAATGGTATAAATTTGATGACAGCGGTTATATGATGACAGGTTGGTATAAGGACGAAAATGGTGACTGGTACTACCTCAGTGATGCAAAGGATTCCACTGAAGGTCAGATGCTTACAAACACTACTACTCCTGATGGATACAATGTTGGTAGTAATGGAGTATGGATTCAAGATACTACCAATAATGCTAATAACAGTACTGTTGGTAATCAAAGCTCCAACAACAATACTTCATCTACATCTCCAAATTCATCTAACTCAGGATTAGTCTCTTCCATTGTTGGTATTATTAAATCTGGTATGACAGGTGAAAATGTACGAATACTTCAACAGGCTCTTAATGAATTAGATTATTCTCTAACTATAGATGGTATATTTGGAGCAAAGACCCTTAGTGCTGTAAAACAATTTCAATCTTCCCAAGGTATTACAGCAGATGGCATTGTTGGTACAACAACAAAAGCCAAGTTTAAATTAGCTGGTTTTGCAACGGGTGGTATTGTTGAAGATATCATAAAAGCCAATGGTGATGATGGTATTGCCACAGTTAAAAAAGGTGAAACCATTTTAACACAAAAATTCACAAATATTTTACCAGAAGTATTAAATCAGTTAATAAAATTATCAAAAATAGATCCAACATCATTGATTCCTAAGAATATATTAGAGGGATTAAATTTACCTACAAATAACTTTGACAATTTGGCACATAAAAATATGCCAATAAATATTACATCTGAAATTAACATTCAAGGTAATGCCAATCAAAATACGATAAATCAATTAGAGAATATGGTGAATTATAAAATAACACATGATTTGCCAGATATGATTATGAAACAGTGCTATGAAAAGGGAGTACGCAGGTAATGATGATATAAAACCAGATGCTAAGCTAATGGTTTTAATTTTATTTTTTTAGAAAGGAGGTTATACATTATGATTTTTTCTGACTTTATTTTTGATTCTATTTGCTCTGATGAATATGGTGTTATGTGTGTTTCATTTGAAAATAACACGATTACTAAAACACCAGCCCATACAACGAAATTAACACAAGATCTTGTTGGCAGTGAATTTAAAATAGTAGAGCAGGAATATAGTGAACCATTAAGTTTTAATTTTCAATTAATTAGCAGTGATTTTCATGCTATATCCCCATCACAAGAAAGAGCTGTTAAAAAATGGTTAATGAAGAAAGGTAAGTATAGGTGGTTCACTATCTTATCCTCTGAATATTCAGATCTTTTTTTTAAAGTCAACATTTCTAATTCTGTCAATATTGTTGTAAATGATCTTAATGGTATTGAATTTATGGTCACTTGCAGTACACCATATGCTTATTCAGACCTGATTGAAGAGTATTTAGATACAAGACAATCCTCTATCCATAGCTTATATATTGATAATGATGAAGAATCCTATATATATCCAGATATGAAAATAACCATGTTGGAATCTGGGACTTTAGAATTAAGAAATAATTCTATTAGAAAAATAATGGTGATAAAAAATTTAGAGGTAGGTGAGATAATAACAATCAATCATTCCCTGCCTATCATTGAATCATCCATCCCAGGAAAATATCTATATGATAGTTTCAATTTTGAATGGTTTGCATTTTCTGATGGAAACAATACGATAGAAGCAAATAAGAAATGCACAATTGAACTAAGTTATCGAGAGATAAGAAAGGTTGGTGTAAATTAATGTACTTTTCATATGATAATTACAATCAATTGGAAAAACCTGATATGTATCTGGCGTATCCAAATAAATCCATCATTGGTATGCTAGCTGACCGCAACTTAAAAACTGTACTAAGATTTAATGGAATATCTGAATGCACTTTTCAGATAAACAAATTTGAAAATGGGGAAGCAACTCTCCTGTTTGATCATATAGAGCTATGCAACTATGTTCTTGTAAAAAACATTGGATGGTTTACAATCACACAGTGTTCCATAAAAGGGGATGGTAAAAATGAATACAAACAAATAACAGCCCAGTCAATTGAGTATGAAACCTGTAACACTTATCTCACATCATTTGGTGCTTTAGGAATTGAAGATGATGAACAAGCAGGGTTAGATCGATACTGTCTCTATCACCCAGCAGATACCCCGCATAGTATCCTTCATATTTGGCAGCAAAAAAATCCTTCATGGAGTATCGGTTATGTAGATCCTAATATATCTACACAATACAGAACATTTGATGAGGATCGCATTGATTCCTACTCCTTTTTAATGAATAGTGTTTCTCAAGTTTTTGAATGTATCTTTCAATACAATACATTTGAAAAAACTGTTAGTGCTTACAAGTTGGAAAACATTGGAGATCACACCAGTATTTATTTGTCTTATAAAAATTTAATAAAAGAAGTCAATGTGAATTCAGATGAAAAAAATATTAAAACAGTATTTACCGTATCTGGAGGAAATGATGAAACTAATACACCATTGAGCATTTCAACTATAAATCCAACAGGAAATCAAATTAGTGACTTTAGTTATTTTAAGAGGTATATGTCCCAACCATTACAAGACAAGCTTGATGAATATGATGATATTTGTGCAGCTAACAAACAAGCTTATCTTAATTCCCTAGACGAACTTCAGCAACTTTACAATACATATTACACATTACACAATAAGCTTCCTGATAATTTAGACAGTACGAATTGGACTTTATATGGTCTTATTGAATTAAAATCCAAGGAATCTATATATAAATCAAATATGTCGTTATATATTGGTAAGTCAGAAAATAAGGTTCTTTATGATATAAACTACAACATACATACTGCTATTGAAGCAGAAATCAAAGTCCGTGAATCTGAAATAGGCACAACACTTAACTCTATTAATACCAAATCAAATGAAATTTCAACATTAGCTAAAAAGTTTGATATTAGTTTCATTTTAACTGATAAATTGTATAAAGAATTAAGTCTGTTTGTAAAAGAAGATATCTACAATGATTCTTCTTTTGTAACCACAGATATTATGAATGAATCAGAAATAATAGAAATGAAAAAAGAATTGCTTGCACAAGCTCAAAGGGAATTAGCAAAGGTATCCTCTCCTGCTTTTACAATGGAATTGTCTGCCCATAACTTTACAACTAATTATGACTATTATCAGTATACAGAACAATTAGAATTGGGTAACATTATCTTTATTGATTATGATGAAGTGGTAGTGAAAGCCCGACTCTTAGAAATGAACTTGGATTGGACAAATCACACTAATTTCGCTCTCATCTTTAGTAGTAAAGATAGCTTAGATAATGAATGGAGAATATTTTCAGAGATTCAATCTCAAGCAAATAGTTCCGCTAATTCCTTAGGTATTAATAAAGGTGGTTGGAATGTAGCCAAACAGACAAGTGTCGATTTCAATCACTATAGAAATTCTATTTTTGATGCCAGTTTGCAGCAGATTACCAATTCCAATAATCAAGAAGTTTTATTTGATAATACAGGAATTATGATTCGTAAATATTTAGAGGAACAGAGTGCATATGATGGCAAACAAATCTGGTTAACTAATCAACAAATAGCTATGACTACTGATGGCTGGAAAAATGTAGGTATGGTTCTTGGTTATGTAAAATTAGATAATGATTACTTTTATGGTCTTGCTGCTGATAAAGTTGTTGGTAATATGCTGATTAGTAAAGAATTAAGGATTTCAAATAATAATAACACCTTCCTAGTTAATACTGATGGATTGAGTATTTTACAAAATCCAGATAAGTCTGGTTTTAATATTTTTATGAATCCTAATGATCCCTCAAATATTTTTTCTATTACCAATGGTGTCAACAAGCTGATGTATATTGATGTTAGTGAGGGTAAACTGTATTTTAAAGGTGATATTGAATCTACATCTGGACATATTGCTAATTTTACCATAAGTGGAAATACACTTACTTCTGGTAATGTTGGTATGTGTTCAGGCACTGCTAATGGGACTTATGCTTTTTGGGCAGGTGATTCCAATTCATCTTCTGCTCCTTTTAGAGTAACTAATGCAGGAATCTTGACTGCCAAAAATGGTGAATTCACAGGAACTATAGAAGCAAGTGCAATAAAAGGTGGAACCATTTCAGGCAGTACCATTACTAGTAGTAGATTTCGTTCAAAAGATGGCACTTTTAATGTAAAAGATGGAAGTGTTTATCTTGGTGGATTTTATACTTATGAATCTTCCTTAACTGGTCATCAATATCTTGCAACATACAACGAAAAAATAGGTATTGGTGATGGTGGTAAATATGCATTCTGGGCTGGTTGGAATGGCATAGAAGCGAAAGCTTTTATTTCAGATGAAGGTAGGATTTGGGGACAAAGTGTTGAATCACAAACTATGGAAGCAAATAGGGTGATAAAGGCTCCACAAATTATTTTATCAAGTCAAGGAGATCGAGATAATGCTTCTGTATCTTGTTACAATATTGATGGAAGATCGGCAAGGTTTACAAATTGGTGTTATGCTCCAAGTTGGGAAAATGGATCTGATATAAGACTGAAGGAAGAAATAAAAAGTCTTAATCCAGAATTAATGTCCCAACTAATTCATAAAATCAGACCAGTATCTTATAAATACATTGCGGATGATGAACATAAAATCAGATATGGCGTCATAGCTCAAGAAATCGTTGAAGCTTTAGAGTCTCTCAACTTATCCGATAACAATGGCCCTATTTATAGAAAACATCAAAATGATGAATATTATAGTCTAAGTTATGATGATTTAATTGCCCCAATTATTTCTACAATACAAGCACAAAAAAAAGAAATTGATATGCTAAACAAGCGTCTAAAAATCTTAGAAAATAGATAATATATTATATTGAATGAAATTTATATAATCTATGAAATAAGAGAATTCATTAATATGAACAAGGAGGAATAGATGATTACAGAGAAAATGCTTAAACTTGATGTTTCAAGTGAACAAGCTTACATATATCTAAAATGCAAGCAATATGATCAAAATTGTAGGAAATACAAGATAATTATTACAGATCGAAATCTGCCAGTCTCTATGAATGGAAATGAATTTATAACTGCTAATATGAAACGTCCTGATGATACATATACTGATACAGTTTGTACATGGGAAAATAATAATCTATACTTACTTTTTACAGAAAGCATGTTAGAAGTGGCAGGTAATGCTGATTTAGAGATTACAATATGGGACGAAAATCAAAGTTCAGTGATTCGTACATTAACTTTTCATTGTAAAATCGAAAAATCAATGTTAGCTCAAGACCGAATTGTAAAGAGTGATCAATTTAATGTACTACAACATCTTATTCTACAAGCACTAACTGTACCTGACATGCTCACTGATTCAACTGAACAACTCAATTATATTCAAGGCTTAATAATTGATATAAACAATGATATAGAAAATTATCGTGAATTTTTTGAAGAGAATCATGCACTCTATAGGATAATGTCTGAATTAAAAATCCTTTTAGAGAACAATGAAAATTCTCGAATCATAAATGAGAAAAACAGAATAGCAAATGAAAATTCCCGTCAATTAGTCAAAGCAGAAATGATTGAAACTATTGCAACTACACAAGAAATAACATCTGAAATATTACATAAGTTAGACAATGGTGATTTTATAGGTGCCCAGGGTATCCAAGGTATACAAGGTGCCCAAGGATTATCTGGAGTCACTGCCCCATCAAATGGGATGTTTATGCTACAGGTAGATTCTTTAACCGGAAATTTATATGTTATTTATTTAGAAGACGAACAAACACCTAATTTTAGGTATGACAGCACAACTGGAAATTTACATTTTGTAATACAATAGGAGGGACAATAATGGCAGAGTTATTAATTGGTAACATAAAAGGTCCACAAGGAATACAAGGTATTCAAGGAACACAAGGTATTCAAGGAGAAAGAGGTTTGCAAGGTGACCAAGGTATACAAGGCTTACTTGGCGAGCGAGGTGAACGTGGAGAACAGGGCATTCAAGGTATTCAGGGGGAACAGTCTGCTGTTGCAAATGATTTAGTTACAACAGAAGCAGGATTTGCATTGGATGCTAGACAAGGAAAAATGATTGCAGAAAAAATTAATTCTATTGACATTAGTAGCGTAATTCCTCTTGTTAAGTATCTGGGTATATCATCAAATGCAGACAATATACTGGATTTTTGGGTGCTTGGCAGTGGTACAAACTATCCGAACGGAAATTTTTGGTATATTAACACAGTATTTGTTAATGAAGTTTCGATTACGAGTAACCGAAAACAAATTGCATATGAGTATGATACAGGAAATGTTTATACAAGGTATTGGCATTACTACAATGTGACATGGTCGAACTGGGATAAAGTTATTACTTCAATAAATGGAACTTCAAAGCTTGGTAAAATAGTAACATTAGCAGGAGATATACCTAGAATTGATATGTCTGTAAATTCTACTTCAAGCACATCATTGGTTAAAAATGCATCTCCTAGTGCTGATTATGGGACAATTCTACAAGACATCAACTCCAATGGAATAATTACAAGATTAATACTTATAAATGGTAATTTGATGCTCGAAAAGGAGGATTCATCTGGAAATAAAACATCAATGATTATCGCTGGTTTGTAAAAATTTAATATGCACTTGGATATGGTATTATGCAGCATAACTGTGATTTTTATATATGTAAGTGTAAATGTAATTTCATGGATATAATCAGAAATCAGCACATACATAGGTATAACTAAAATAGGGATATCTAACTTTTTTAAAATCAAAAGTTGGTTCTTTCAAGCAATATTAGCCTTCAATTCCTGTTTTTACTTTTAGGAAAATTCTTGTTAGATGCATTAGTTATGTATGTAAAATTGCATCTTGATGAAATCAAAAACGGATTGTTTTATTTACTAAATTGAGCAACTATAGTTATACAACTCAATAAAATGTACCTTTAAACATCTGAGGATAGAATTTGGCTCTTTTATCCTCAGCTGTTCCATTATTATGATCTATTAAATTGAATTACTCAAATCATTGTTCTTACATTTTCCACTATCTCAATCGTCTTGCTTCATACTTCTTCACAGTAATTAAATGATTCCTAATTATCTCATACTTCTCTTCTACTGCTTTCTCCTCAATCTTTAAATCCAAAGATACAGAAATATTATCTAATATTTTATCATTCACCTTATTTTTCATTGCCAGAAGTAAATCCAATTTCTCTTCATAAGATTTTGCATCTAAAAAATCCATTGTATATTTACTTATATCATTAAAATCTTGCATTTCTTGACTCAATAACTCTGATTCCTTGAAGTCTTCTTTCTCATTCTGGTATCCCTCATCTCCCCCTCTTACCACACTCATCCCACAACAAAACTCATCCTCAAGCTCAACATATGTCTTAAAAGGACTATACAACCCTTGATAAACTACCATCTGCCTCTCACTCTGTGGATTAAAAGCCACTGTAATCACCTGATACAATTTACTCCCTTGATCCCTATATAAATCACCAGTTCTAATTTTAATAACATCAGTCATCAATGATACCTCCTCAAATTATCTCTCTAGCTATCATTCTAACATATTCTAATATCCCTATCAACAAATCTAAAAATTCAGCACAATATCTAATTTATTATAACCCTTTTCTAAAGAAAACTTAAACTGTATTGACTTGTGGATTTCAGACTGTTATATTGTACATTATGACAGATACATGGAGGGATTATCAATGAACAAATTAAGAAATTTTATGCAGGGCAGATATGGAAATGATAAATTAAATCAGATAATTATGGGACTGTCTATGACCCTACTGGTAATACAAATTTTCATCAAATCACCATTTTTATATTTAGGAGTCATTGCTTTGATGTTTCTCTCCTACTTTCGCACTTTCTCTAAGAATTTTCAAAAACGATATGCAGAAAACCAAAAATTCTTAACCTACTACAACCCCATAGAAAAAAGGTTGCGTATTCACTGGAAACAAATCAAGGAATTTAGAACACATCGTTATTTTAAATGTTCCCAATGTCAGCAGTATATTCGTGTTCCCAGAAAAAAAGGCGCCATTGAAGTAAAATGCCCAAAATGTAGCCATATGTTTGAAACCCGAACCTAATAGTTGGATCCTTATAAAATAGAATAAAAAATAGAGTTACCCGCTTTTTGGTAACTCTATTTTTTATTCTATCTTAATTATTTACTACCATACCCATCTGGATGCCCCTTATGCCACTGCCAAGCACTCTCAATAATCTCATCCAAATCCTCATGCTTAGGTTTCCACCCAAGAACCTTCTTGGCCTTCTCACTAGAAGCAATCAAAGTTGCTGGATCTCCTGCTCTTCTATCAGCCATAACCACCTTAATTGGATCCCCTGTAACACGCCTTGCAGATTCAATGACTTCATTGACCGTAAAACCAATTCCATTGCCCAAGTTAAATATATTACTTTCATTCCCCTCTAGCAAATACTTCATAGCCAAAATATGTGCATCCGCTAAATCTGTCACATGAATATAATCCCTCACACAAGTGCCATCCTTGGTATCATAATCATCTCCAAACACCGAAATCGCCTCTCTTTTACCATTTGGCACCTGCAAAATCAGTGGAATCAAATGACTTTCAGGGTCGTGGGCTTCTCCGATTTCACCACTTTTATGAGCACCGCAGGCATTAAAATAGCGCAGTGACACAAATCTCAAACCATGAGCCTTATCCACCCATTTAAACATCTTCTCCATGGATAGTTTAGTCTCCCCATAGGTATTGGTAGGTTCTGTACGATCTGTCTCTAGAATTGGAACCTGCTCTGGCTCACCATAGGTTGCCGCTGTTGAAGAAAATACAATCTTATCTATTCCATAGGTTACCAAAGCTTCTAATAGTACTTTTGTACCACAAAGGTTATTATCATAGTATTTTAAAGGATTGGTCATACTCTCACCAACCAAAGAATTTGCGGCAAAATGAATGACTGCATCAATTCCAGTTTCAATGGTAAACACTTGGTCTAAAAATTTCCTATCACGAATATCTCCCTGATAAAACTTTGCTTTTGGGTGTACTGCCTTCTTATCACCAGTTTCCAAATTGTCGATAATTACTACATCTTCACCGTTGTCAATTAACTCATATACTGTATGTGAACCAATGTATCCTGCACCGCCTAATACTAAAATTTTCATTTTCACCCTTCTCCTTTTGCTTATCATCTACTTACTCTTTCTATTTTACAATTTTAGTAAAAAAATTTCAATACACAAATGTATTTCCTTTATGTGATTTTGTTGCATATTTTTGATTTTGAAGTTATAATCAATCCATATATAAAATCTAAATGTGTGGAGGAAATCCTTGAGTAACTCTTTTAAAAACTCTTATAAAGTTGAAGAAAAAGAAATGGTATCACTTTCAGTCACCAATATTGGTTTTCAAAGGTGTGAACCCTCATACCAATGGGGACCTGGTGTTAGAGATCACTATATTCTCCATCATATTGTGTCTGGCAAGGGGATTTTTAAGGTAAACGGGCAAACTTACCATTTAGATGCTGGAGATACCTTTTTAATTTATCCATATACCGAAATCAATTATTATGCCAATAAAGAAAATCCCTGGGAATACTACTGGGTGGGATTTTCTGGCAGTGATGCCTCTTTAATATTGTTATCTACAGATTTTACTGTAGAGGAGCCTGTGGTATTACATAGCAACTATAGCAAAGACATTAAGAATCAGGTATTGGGTATCTATGAATCCCGGGGAAATGATTTTATAAATGCGGTAGAAATGACTGGGCGCCTCTACCTTATGCTTTCTCTTTTTCTTCGTGAAGCATCTAAACCAAAGGCTCGTCGGGATTCCTATTTGGCTTACGCCAGAAAGGGACTAGAGTATATTAGCCACCATTATTCCTATAACATTACAGTAGATAGCATCGCTAAGTATGTAGGAATCAGCAGAAGTCATTTATATAGAGCCTTTCAGCAGTATGCGAATATGTCTCCCAAAGAGTATTTATCCTCCTTTCGTTTAAAACAAGCCTGCATATTGTTAAAACAATCTGATTTGTCAATTACAGCAATTGCCACCTCTGTAGGATTTGAAAATAATTTGTATTTTTCAAAAGCATTTAAAAAAGCAAAGGGAATTCCCCCTACTGACTATGCAAAAAAGCATAAAAGTCAATTCTGAAAAGGAGAATAAAAATGTCCGATATAACAAAAAAAGCCATTATTGCCTCCTTAAAGGAATTGACCAAAACCAAACCATTTGACAAGATTTCAATTTCAAACATCACACAAGCTTGTGGACTGAATCGACAAACATTTTATTATCATTTTCAAGATAAATATGAACTGCTAAATTGGATTTATTATCATGAGGGATTTGTTCCGATTATGGATGGGATTTCCTTTGATAATTGGGATCAGAAACTACTATTACTTTTAGAATTAATGAAAGCAGAATCCTATTTTTATATGAGTACAATCAAAAGCCATGAAGCAAACTTTCATGATTACCTTCTAGACATTACCACCGCTTTATTTTCAGAAGCCATAAGTGAACTGACCAATAACGAAGGTTTGGATCAGGAGGATAAAGACTTTTTCTCTAGATTTTATGCCTTTGGTATATGTGGTATTATTACAAATTGGGTGGTAACAGGTATGAAGGAAGAACCTTTGAAATTAGCCAGACATTTAAAGAATCTAGCATATGATACCAAGTTTTAACACAAAAGAGATTATTGTGAAATGTGTACTTCACTCTAATCTCTCAAATGGAATTTCTCTATGATCCAATTTTTAATCTCTTCTATACTATCAACCCCACCATCAACACCTTGGGAAATCAATGTTAGCAATTCCTTATATAACTCGCCTTTTTGAAATTCTGAAATGGTTTCAGAACACAAGGTGCTGCCTAACTCTATAATATTCCTGGCTGTACGCTCTAAGGATTTCATTTTATTTCTCAAAAGACAGCGAAGAGCAGTCTCTAAGGTGGACAATTTTATCTTCTTATCTAATTTCATGAAATTTCACCCCATCCTATATCTATATTTATCCTAAATCATTCTTGCTAAAATTCCTATAGACAAAATGACTAAATTGTCGCAAATTTTATCACATTTTAACTTTTGTCCGCTTTTTTGACAACTTAAGGTGTTTGGATAATTACAAAAAGGAATACTTAAGCTATAATCACCTTGTGAGGACAACAAAAATAATAAAATCATAGAAATAAACAGGAAAGAAATGAGGGAAAGAAAATGAGAAAAAGAGATATTGCCTTAGCATTAGGTGAACTTACTGCAGCTGCTGCTACTGAAGTATTCACTAAAATCATTAAAATGATACCAACTCCAAAAAAAACAACCACTGAAAAAACAGTTATGGATGAGGAAATACCAGAACAAACTCAGGAGGATGACCTTGGGAAAATTTATTTTGTGGGAGGTGATCTTGCATCCCTGGCTGGTGCTGCATATTTAATCAGGGACTGTAACATGGATGGGTCTGACATTACCATCTACGAAGGAAATAGCATATCAGATAGCCTCCTTGGCAATCCCACAGACGGTTTCAACCATACAGGAAAAGGGATGCTAAATAAACAGACTCATGAAAATTTCTGGGAACTATTTTCATCCATTCCTTCTATAGAATTAGAAGGGAATAGTGTAGCTGAAGAAATCTTTAATTTTAATCGTCTTCACCCTATCTATGCGAATGCCCGGTTGGTTGATCACTATGGATCAGTTTTAGATGTAACCTCTATGGGATTTAATCTTGCTGATCGAAAGTACTTTGGAAAATTAATGATTGTACCAGAGAAAGATTTAGATGACATGACCATTGAACAATGGTTTACTAGTACTCCACACTTTTTCGATACCAATTTCTGGTATTTGTGGCAAACTACTTTTGCTTTCCAGAAATGGTCCAGCTTATTAGAATTTAAACGTAGTATAGAACGAATGATTCATGAAGTTCCCAACATAAACACATTGGAAGGAATTGCAAGAACACCATACAATGAATATGAATCTGTTATACTTCCACTAAAAGCTTATTTAGAAATAAATGGTGTCCAATTTATAACAAATATTACTGTAACCGATTTGGATTTTGAGAATGGTGATGGTCTTACTATATCTGCCATTCATTTAAACAACAATGGAGAAGAAAGTATCATTTCAATATCACCAAATGATATTTGCATCTTAAACAGTGACTCTACTATTGACCATGGTGCTTGCGGAAATCTTCATACTCCTGCACCTTACCATCCAAAAGAGTCTTTAGAAGGAGAATTATGGTCAAAAATTGCTGCCAAAAAACCAAACCTAGGAAATCCAAATACATTTTTTAACAATCCAGAACAAACCAATTTAGAAAGTTTCACAATTACCTGCAAAGGAAATAAATTGTTAAAGCTGATTGAAAATTATACAGAAAATATTGCTGGAAGTGGCGCACTGATTACATTTAAAGACTCCAACTGGCTTATGAGTATCCAAGTTGCCGCACAGCCACATTTTAGAAATCAGCCACTTGATACTACTGTTATATGGGGATATGGACTTTCAACTAACAAGATTGGTAACTGTGTAAAAAAAACCATGAAAGAATGTACTGGAGAAGAGATCCTCACAGAATTACTTCATCAGTTACACCTTACTAATAAGTTAGAAGAAATTATGGAAGAAATAATCAATGTAATTCCATGTATCAAACCTTATGCAGGTGCTCCTCACCAGCCTCATAAGATAATTGATCGCCCTAAAGTGGTTCCAGAAGGATCCACGAATTTTGCTATGATAGGGCAATTTGTAGAAATTCCAGAGGATATGGTGTGTACAGCAGAATACTCTGTACGAGCTGCGAAAACTGCTATTTACTCCTTAATGTTTGTTACAGACAAAAAAATAAGTCCAGTTACTCCATTCAAAAAGAATCCTAAGATATTAGCCAAAGCACTTGATGCAGTCTATCGTTAATAGGTCTAAGTTAAAATGAAGTACCCATTTACTATTTTTTAAAAAGGTTGTATAATAACAAAATACCTTAGAGAAGTAGAGATGAAGGAGATATTAAATATGACAGAGATTATAGATATGGTTAGTAAATTCACAGAAACTGGAATGGATATGGTTCGCAATTTTTCTATAAAAGAAGTTGCTATTTTCAAATTTGCAATAATGGCTTTTGGTATGCTGGTAGCAATCTATCATCATAAAACTTTTAAAAAGTTATCTCCTATTATTTGGTTTATATTTATCATAACTTATGCCTATCTGATAGGGAACTATATTTTCTATTTAAAAGCAAGAAAAAACAACCTGTAATATAAAAAAGGTGGAGACACTAAAATCATTGGTCTCTACCTTTTTTCTGATTTTTATGAAAATTATGTTACTGGCTATACCTTCCAAAAAAAGCAAATCCAGATACACGCAGGATCCGTGGAAGTGTAGGAAACCTGATGTTTGGTATGGGCAGGTATTAAAACAGTGTCACCTTTTTCAAGTTCTAGGATATCCCCATTTTCATATAAAATTTTTGCCGAACCTTCCACCAATATAACATATTCATCTTCATCCTGATCATACCACTCATTGGATACTTGTCCAGTAGAAATAATTCTTTCTATACGTACATTTTCATTTTCTGACAAGATATTAACTAGTTCCTCATCTAACGGCAGTTGAGGTAAATCAAAAATATTGGTATGTGACCCATCATAGGTAGCAGTAGAATCACCTGAATTACTCTCTGTTGCAACCGTAGTTTCCACTTGAGTTGATTGATTTGCTATTGTTGTTTTTGCTGTGGTACTACATCCTGTTAGAAAAATAGCTGACATAATTAGTATTTCTGTTAATAATTTTTTTTTCACTTTAGTCCTCCATAATTTAAAATATATGATACCAAAGGATAGTCAAACTCACTAATCATCCTTTGCTTGTCATAATTAGAATTATATACCATATTTTACATTATTACAATAATGTTTTAAATCTGTGGGTATTTTCGGAATAAATTACATTGATTTTAAGTTAATATTGAAAAATGTGGCAATCCTATTTATAATAGAAATCAACATATCTTTAGGAAGGAGAAACGCATTGTTAAATATAGGTTTTGCATGTCAAATTTCAGGATATAGAGATTATAAGGTAAAAAGCTGCAGACTTGATAGGATTACAGATGTAAAAATCAAAGAGCTGACAGCCTTAAATCTCCAGACTCTGTCACAGATGCTTGTATATTGTAAGCATCTTTCTATTCCTATGTTTCGTATAAGCTCAGATATAATTCCTCTGGGCTCCCACTCAGCAAATACTTATCCCTGGTGGCAGCAGGAAAGAGAAACCCTTCTGGAGTTAGGAAAATTTGTCATGGATAATGGAATTAGAGTATCCATGCATCCTGGACAATACACCGTATTAAATTCACCAAACGCTGATATTGTAGAGAGAGCTATTAGGGATTTAGATTATCATGCACGCTTTTTGGATACCATGAATTTACCAGCATCTCATAAGATTATACTCCATATTGGGGGCGCTTATGGAGATAAAAAGACAGCATTAGATTGTTTTATAAAACATTCTAAAAGACTTCCTAAACATATTTTGAACAGACTAATTCTAGAAAATGATGAGAAATTATTTACGATTGAAGATGTACTTTATGCAGCAAGTGCACTACATTTACCTGTTGTCTTAGATACACTGCACTTTGCTCTCAATCCATCCCACCAAATGGATGTAAATGATTATATCAAACATTGTGCATCCACATGGAAGCAACAAGATGGTCGTCAAAAAATTCATTACTCACAGCAACGAGAAGATGCACGGTTAGGCTCACACTCATTAAGCATTGATATTGATAAATGGTTGACTGATTCAAAAGATTGGGTTGATATTGACGTTATGTTAGAGGTTAAGGATAAAAACTTGTCTGCCATAAAATGTAATCATGTTTCAAATGGGTGTAGAAGGAAAATTCTTGAGCAGGAATGGGCACGATATAAATATTTGGTTATGAGACATAGTCAGATTCATTACGAGAAATTGAGGCTATTATTTGTGAAAGAGGTAGAACCTTTGGATTTCTATCATTTAGTAGATGAAGCACTTATGATAGAACCTACAGATAAATCTATACGCAATGCAGCACAACACATGTGGGGGTACTTTAAAACGAAAGAAAAGCCAGAACAATTCCTTGGATTAATAGAAAAGTATGGGTATGAATCACAACAATCTAACCGCATTTTTAGTTACCTCCATCGCTTAGCAAAAAAACATGAGGAAGACTATTTGCTGAATAGTTATAGTTTTTATGAAATGAAACCATAATCATAGGATTTAAAAACCTAATGATTCGCCTACAATAATAACTTTAATTCTGTCTTTTATAAATTGCCCTGTTATCAATACAAAATCATTACAGATTCTTTGGTTATGTTTGCAATCTATACATCGATCAAGTTTTGTGCAGGGGGTCGACTTTCCAAGCCGTTTTGCATCTAAAGGGGCTGCGATTTGTCTTGTACGCCTAATAGCCCCCTCCACATCTTCCACTATTTTATTTACTCCAACCACTACAACTACCTGATTTGGTCCGTATAACATGGGCGCTATGCGACTTCCATTTCCATCAATATTAAAGAGTTTACCGTCTAATGTGATTGCATTGGTACCTGAAATAAATGTGTCTGCGGTAAAATTTTTTATATAGATAAGGCGTTTATCTTCAGAAGATAAACCCTTCTTATACTTGTCATAAAAGTTGTAATCACCATTACGCAAGAAATCAAAAACGCCAGTTTCTTCTAATGTCATAGAATCTCGGCACCCAACTGTATTCCCTTTCACAATAAGTTTGGAAAGCTGGGTTATTAGCTCTTCTTTGTTTGTAACATAATATCCTGCCATGTTGTTCTGTCTTAAATTATCTAGTACTTTTTCTATATTATGAACCATTTTATCTCCCATTGTATGCAACATTTCCAATATAATTATACCATAAAGAAACGATTTTAGAAGTGATAATGCAACTTTTGTGTTTTATTGGATACTTTCCTAAGCTTTTGTTTTAAGTAGACATATGATAAAATAAGCTCATATTTATAAAACTATGAAAAGACAAGGTTAATGAAATGACACTACAACAATTAAAATACATGATTGAAATTGTAAACTCTGGTTCTATCAATGAAGCAGCAAAAAAATTATTTATTTCACAACCAAGCTTATCAAGTGCAGTTAAGGAATTAGAGAAAGAACTTGGCATTGAACTATTTTTACGTTCTAACAAAGGAATCATATTGTCTTCTGAGGGTGTGGAATTTTTAGGATATGCTAGACAGGTTGTGGAACAAAGTGACCTTTTAGAACGCCGTTATTTTAATGCAAAACCCCTGCGACGCTTACTCTCCATTTCAACTCAACATTATGCATTTGCAGTGGATGCATTTGTGAATCTCATTAAAGAATATGGGCAGGATGAATATGAATTTACTTTAAGGGAGACAAAAACACATGAAATTATAGAAGATGTTAAAAATCTTAGAAGTGAAATTGGCATTTTGTATCTAAATCAGTTTAATGAAAAGGTGATTCATAAATTGTTAAAAGAAAGTAGCCTTGCTTTTGAATTGCTATTTGAAGCAGACCCCTATATCTTTGTGAGCAATCAAAATCCATTGGCAAAAAAATCATCAGTGACTTTGGATGATTTAGTTTCCTATCCCTGCTTATCATTTGAGCAGGGGGAATACAATTCATTTTATTTTTCTGAAGAAATTTTGAGCACTGTGTTCCATAAAAAAAGCATTCGGGTCAGTGACAGGGCTACCCTATTTAATTTGCTGATTGGGTTAAATGGTTATACCATCTCAACTGGTATTCTCAGTGAAGAGTTAAACGGAAAAGATATTGTATCCATACCATTGGAGTGTAGTGAAAAAATATGTGTAGGCTGGATTTCTCACAAGAACATAAGTCTAAGCAAACTTGCAGAAATTTATGTAGAGAAATTAAAACATTATATGTTAGAGTATCACTCTTGATATAGTTTTAATCTATATCAAGCTATAGTTTTTTAGAGTTACCATATATCCACTTCCCTATGTTATACTTTGGTCATAGAAAAACACAGGAGGTAATAAGATGAGTAAACATTTTGAACATACATTATTAAGAGACACAGCACCATTTCGATATGACTTTGTGGGGAGCTTTCTTCGTCCCCAATCCCTTAAAGATGCAAGGGAACAATATAACAATGGTAAGCTTTCAGAAGAGGATTTAAAAAAAATAGAGGACAAAGAAATTATTAAGCTGGTTGATAAGCAAAAATCGGTAGGACTTTTGGCAGTCACTGATGGTGAACTACGCCGCAGCTGGTGGCATCTGGACTTTATGTGGGGTCTGGATGGGGTTAAGAAGGACACCGTAGAAAACGGATATCAATTCCAAGGTCAAGTTACAAGAGCAGAAACAGCTCGCCTAACAGGAAAAATTAAGTTTGGAAACCATCCATTTTTAGAACATTTCAAATTTTTAAAAAACATTGCCGGTGATGATGTTACTGTGAGACAAACCCTACCAGCCCCAGCACAATTTCTTGCAGAACTTCAGAGGAATGATAATGCTAAAAGTACAGAACTGGTTTATAGTAATTTGGATGAACTTGTTGACGATATTGCTAAGGCATATCAGGATGCCATTCAGGCATTTTATGATTTGGGTTGCCGCAATTTGCAATTAGACGATTGTACCTGGGGACTGTTTTGTGATAAGAATTTTTGGGATGCAAGTATGAAATTAGGTATTGATATTAACGAAACAGCTGCCTTATACCTTAAAGTAAACAACAAGGCCATTGAGGGGCATCCAGCAGATATGATTATTACAACTCATGTATGTAGGGGTAATTATAACTCTACTTGGGCAACCTCTGGTGGATATGAGCCAATTGCAGAAGTATTATTTGGTAAAGAACATGTATCTGCATACTATTTAGAATTTGACACTGACAGAGCAGGGGATTTTTCTCCACTGCGCCATGTAACTGATGGAAAACAAGTTGTTTTAGGGCTTGTTTCATCTAAAAATGGTGAACTGGAAGACAGAGCTACAATTATTAATCGAATCAAGGAAGCTACTGAGTATTTACCTATTAATCAACTTTGTCTAAGCCCTCAATGTGGATTCGCATCCACAGAAGAAGGTAATATTATTACAGAAGAACAACAATGGAATAAATTATTGTTCATTAAAGATATTGTAGAAGAAGTTTGGGGATAATTCAAAAAGCAGGTCATTGTTGACCTGCTTTTTTTACTGTGCGACGGGCATGTTCTACAACTAGGCGATGAAAGTTCGCTGTAGGCGTTGGAGTGTGCGAACTACTAGCAGAGGACAAGGGTGTCCGCCGTGAGGCGGAATCTGAAGGAAGTCTAATGCAAAATCTCGGCTTGACGAACAGAAATCATATCAGGCTAGTGCAACTGGACAAGACTGCATTACAAGTCAAAATCCAAAACATTCCCAAAAGGTGCATTAGTAAATGTGGCGAGTAGATGAGAGGAAAGTGGTAGAACTTACCCCGTGAGGTCTTATGGGGCAACCAAAGTTGAAACTGCATGGTGACATGTAACTAAACCATAAGAAGTCAGCAGAGGTCATAGTAGTTGAGTTTTTTTTTTCAACGAAGGACTGAAACAGAATAAAGTTTTGAAACCATGAAAGCAAAAGACGTGATAATACAGAAAACAAGAAGTGGTAAAGCTAACTTGTGATAGTATGATTGGAAATCAAAGGGTAACAAGAAGCGTATAGCGTCTGATGAATGAAATGAGAGGTAGGAACTGTATGTGTAAATTAATGGAAGAAATCCTTGCTAAAGACAACTTAAATCAAGCATATTTACAAGTCTACAGAAATAAAGGCAGTTATGGAATTGACAAAATGCCAGTAGACGATTTGAAAAGTTATCTTAAAGTCAATAAGGAAATACTACTTCAAGAACTTTTAGGAGAAGTATATAAACCAAAGCCAGTTTTAATGGTAGAAATACCAAAAGATGACGGAAGTAAGCGAATGTTAGGCATACCAGTTGTTGTTGATAGATTGATACAACAAGCTATTAACCAAGTTTTGACAAAAATATTTGACAAAACATTTAGCGAAAGTAGTTATGGTTTTCGTCCTAACAAAAGTGCTCATAACGCCATGAAACAGGCTAAAACTTATATAAATGAGGGTTATAAATATGTAGTTGATATAGATTTATCAAAGTATTTCGACACGGTAAATCACGATAAACTTATGTATCTACTCACAAAAGAAATCAAGGATAGTAGAGTTCTAAAACTCATAAGAAAATTTCTAAAAGGCGGAATTGTAAAGAATGGGACACTTGAACCAACGACTGTTGGAGTACCACAGGGGTCGCCGTTAAGTCCAATACTTGCGAATATTTATCTGCATGAAATAGATAAAGAACTTGAAAAGAGGGGACACAAATTTTGCCGATACGCAGATGACATGCAAATTTACGTAAAAAGTAAACGAGCAGGCAAAAGAGTAATGAAAAGCCTAACAAAGGAATTGGAAGTAAAAATGCAACTCAAAGTAAACGAGGTTAAAAGTGCAGTAAGATATTGCACAAAATCGAAGTTTCTAGGGTTCACATTTTACACGAAAACCAAAGGAAACGTTATGATAACGCCACATCCAAAGAGTAGAAAGAAATTTAAAGACAAGGTTCGTGAATTATTAAAACGAAATAAAGGTCAAAATATAGGTTTTGTAATATCACGATTAAATCTATTTTTAACAGGCTGGATAAATTATTATGCAATTGCCGAAATGAAAGCATTTGTAGATGATATAACCTCATGGATAAGGCGTAAAATAAGGGTTTATGTATGGAAACAATGGAAGAAAGTCAAAACACGCCTAACAAACTTGCAAAAGTTAGGAATAGACAAACAAAAGGCGTGGGAGTGGGCAAATACAAGAAAAGGACTCTGGAGAATATCCAAAAGCCCTATCTTGCAAAGAACATTAACAAATGATTATATCGGTAAATTAGGGCTTATAAACCCAATAAAGATATACTCAAATGCACATATTAAATTTCTGTAACCGCCGTGTACCGAACGGTACGCACGGTGGTGTAATCCCGATATCGGGATTACACCACATATCCCGACAAAAATTTTAACCCGATATTTTAATTAGGTATCTTTAAGTGAAAGCATCCTTTAATGAAAATATCGGGATAATTATTAGTTGCTCAAACCATAAAGCCGCCTGATTATATCCTCATCATTTTCCCATTCAAGAGTTGCAGTATCATCAGAAACTAATGGATTCAGTTTTGAAGTGGCTTTTTCGATGGCTGCTTTCTTCATCTCAGTATCTGCATTGGCATAATAGTGTAGGGTTGTTGAAATCTGTGCATGACCGAGCCACTCGGATAACAATACCATCGGCATTCCGCTTCTATATAGATGCATACTACGACTATGACGAAATAAATGGGGGTGTAATAATTCAGGAACTTCCTTATTAATGTCATGTGCCGAAATACCATATTTCTTGATAAATCTCTCGGTATTATCTGGCGACATGGCAAATCTCTTGCCGCTTCGTTCAGTGTAAAAGAGATATTCACCAGAAGACTGCTCAGGGTGAAAACTAGCGGTATACTTTTTGAAATGTTCAACTGTTTTTGGCATCAACGGTACTAGACGGGTTTTTCTACCTTTCCCAGTTATTACCACGTACGGGGACTTCCCTTCAAAGTGAATATCACTTAGTTTAATATCTAGTAACTCCTGATTTCTGGCACCAGTATCATACATCAAAATCATAAAAAATAGATCCCGCAATCCTTTTTTCTTTCGGATGTCTGGCTGTTTAAGTATCGTCTTCAAAGCAGATTCACTGAAATACGGAATGATGTTGGTTTTCTCATGCTTTTTCAGGGGAATTTCACTCAAGTCGTTAAAACATGCCTGAATACTTATGTCCCTTCCACAGGCATACTTTACAAATGACCGAATACTTGCAAGGCGGTTGTTACGGGTGCTTACACTACAATCCCGTTCCTTTTCAATGTGCTCCAGAAAACCCTCGACAGTCTCTCTGGACAGGTGGGTGAAGTTGAGTTTCCCAAGGGTGAGGCCATTTCTAGAACGAATATAGTCCAATAACAGGCTGAGGGCTTCACGGTACGATTTGGCGGTGTTAAGACTTGCTCCTTTCTGGTTTGGAAGATATACCGTTAAATAATCCCTGATCATCCTGAAGAAATGGTTGCTTTTCTCATTCATCTCCATCTACCTCCGGTATTAGGTCTGAAAAATGCTCCCAGTCAATCGCTGATGAGCGGATGAGATTTTCCGGAAGAAGATGAATGTAGTATGCCGTGTCCGAAAAATGTGTGTGCCCCATATAGGTGCTAAGGTATGGAAGCATGGCATAAAGATCGGCGTTTTCGTTTAGCCATTTCATCATCATCGTAGTGGCATACCGGTGCCGGAGACTGTACACAACAGCGTTTGTTTTGCTTTCATTACCGTGTACTCTTTTCCAGATCAGCCGGAACTGCCTTTTCAGCCAGTGGTGGTCATACGGTAAACCGTTTGGGGACGGAAAAAAGTATGTATGGTCGTCGAAAACACCAGACACAGCTGCATGGTAGTTTTTACACATCTGAAGCACATCATCAGACAATGCAACATAGCGTTCCTTATGGGTCTTGTTTTTGCGGATAAGTATGGTTCCCTTTTCAAAATCAATGTCACAGCTTTCCAGTTCCCGTCCTTCGTTGGGCCGTAAACCGCAGAAAAAAATCAGTCTTAGCAATACTGGAAGAATTCGGTGCCTGTATGGAGAATGCGGATGGGGCTTGAGATCGTCACATTCCTTAAAGATGTCCAAAAGTTCTTTATCTGTAAAAATATATGGGGTACGTGTTTCCTGTCTGGGAATAAAACCGGATGGAATCACATAGCAGTTAATTCCGACTGCAGACAAGTATTTCAACAACTCTCGTACCGGCTGGATTCTTCTTCTAGCACCAGAAAGAGACTCGCTTTCCCGTTTAGTGCACCAGCTCAGGACGATATCTTCCTGGAGGTCGCTCACTGACAGTTGTTTTGAATCCATGAACTGGCATAAACACGTAAGATTGTATTCATAAGAACTCCTTGAATAGCCAATAGACTCTTTGTAAAGTAGCATATCCTCAATGTATTCTTTGTTTGCTTTCACCATGATGAGTCCTCCCCCCTAATGGAGTCGAACCCAAGTGCACATTTGCGTAACCCTTCAATATCCAAAGAAATATATGCCTTTGCTGAACTGACATCCTGGTGACCAAGGATTTGTGCAATTGTTGTGATTGGTACACCTACCATTGTCATCTGGGTTCCAAACATTCTTCGGATTCCATGCATTGTTTTACCGTCTCCGAACCTGTGGGAAACCTCGGCCACCTTCATATGTTTGCGGAGGACACATGCAACCGAAACTCCATCCTTAAACCCTAGGTAGGGGGCAAGACTCCTTAGAAATATCTGTGGGGACTTCGATTCTGGACGACCGTTCAGGATATAATCAGCAAGAGCCACACCGACATTCTTTTGCAGAGGAAGGCTTAAAGATCTCTGGGTTTTGCCTTGGAGTATACGGATTTCATTTTTTCGCCAGTCAATATCTGAAAGCTTTATATTTGCAATATCGCCAGCCCTGATACCGCTATTTGCGGCTAATGTCAGTATGGCATAGTCACGTTTACCAATCGATGTACTACGATCAACGGACTTAAGGATTCGTATAATCTCGTCCTGGGACATGCATGGATATACTTTTCTCTCCCTTGCCCTTGGTGCCATTAACAGGTCTGCGTATGGAAGCCCTTGCGTTCCCAAACGGGTAAGATAGCGATCAAGCTTCCGCAATGAACCGATCACCTGATCCATGCTCTTTGACCGTGATTTAGAGATATCTCTCAGAAACATTTGGATATGCTCCGATTCAACTTGGGAAATATCGCCGATTCCAAAGCTGGAAAGCGACAGCAAGAAGCGCCTGATAATAGTCTGAACCTCTTGATTTTTTCGCTTAGAGCAATTAGAATCTGCAATACCTGCTACAATAGATTGAAATTTTTCCGGTAAAACAGCGGTTGTTTTGGCAGGTGGTCCATTCCAGAAGAAAGTGCCGTTACTGAATACCTCTTGCACGATTCTGATTCCACGGATACGTATGTTGTAAACATTCCGGGAAATCATATCGGCTTTCAGCTGCTCATGGTAGGACTCTTCAAGCTCGTTTATCAGACTTTCATTGTAATATATCTCATGCTTTTCGCTGAAAAAGTCAGATATTGGCTTGAAACTACGCAATGATACTACCCTAAGTGATGATGGGGCTAGTTCAACCTCCTTTTCTAAAATATCGAGTGAGTGTTGGATGATTTCATAAATCGTATTATTCTCCATATATGTTGCCTCCTATTGAATTTGATATATTCAATATACAACATACGACGGAGAATGAATTATCCCGACATTTTTTTTGAAAAATAGTTGGTTAAAGATACCTAATTAAAGTATCGGGATAAAATTTTTGTCGGGATATGTGGTGTGAGAGGTCGGCTAGTCAATTAATGATTAGCCTCCTACTCGATTCATTTGAGTATAAGGTATGTTACCAAATTTTAGTTATTTCTTAAATATAGCTGAAAATTGCTAAAACGTTTCAACGAGTTTTCATCACTTTTTACAAAATCCCATGTTTCACTATAATTACCAGTCACAGCAAGCCCATCTTTATTTAAAAATTCTACAAACTTTTCGGGAAAATCAATATAGTTATCCTCAAATTTCCTTGCAAAATCAATTTTATCACCTCTACTCAGGTTATTCTTTTCATGTAACACATGATCTAAATTACATGAAAAAAAATAAACTCCATATGGCACTGTTCTCCATACCTTATGAAGAGACACCAATCGATTCAAAATCTCACCCTTTTGTACATTCCTCCTTTGTATACTTTCCCTATTACTTGTTAATATATGTTCATCTGTGTAAACTGGTTTCTCACTTTGATCCAACACAACCTTATCTGATGAAATAAAAGCACCATCCAAATCAACCAAATGTACAACTTCTTGAAAATCCTTAGCAGTAAAGGTATTGCCACTAAATTCTTTCACCATATTTCCTATTTTTGCTGCTATATTATTGCTGGTATTCCCCCTCCTAGATGTAATATCACCTCCAGCAATGGCAAAACGTACCTCACTATGATCTAAAAGCTGATCTAAGATGGCACCTAAACTGGTTTGATCCGTAATCCCTTCTACAATAAATAAAATAATTTTTTTAGATGTCATAGGATTCACCCGCCATTCTAAATGCTCGATTGATTGCATAACTATTGGTAGTTTCATAGATTACTTCCTTTTGACCACCTAAAATCAAATCATGATAATAGAAATCTCTAAAATTGTAACTTCCCTTTTTACTTGCCAACCTAATATAACGATTTTTAGGATTTGCTGTTGTAAAAATGATAGACTTTTTATTTAAGGTTTCTAAGGGTCGCAAATTATGGGATGTAAAAATGAGTTGTCCTCTTCCGGTTTCATTGACAATTTTCAAGATTTCGCCTAATAAATATTCATAAATTCCAGCATCCAGTTCGTCAATAGCCAAAGTAAGGGATGGGTTATTGTACATGATAATTAACATATGCAAAATAGAAATAATCTTTTTAATTCCATCAGATTCATATTGTAATGGAACCTGTCGTTCACCTCGGCTCGAGGTAAGTTCTATGACAATTCCAACCTTTCCGTCTTTTAAAAGTTGTTTCCCAAGAGTTACGATTTTAAGAGTAAGTTCTGGAATCATCTTACAAAGAACAAGATTGATGGATTCCATAGCCTTTTGAACCAAAGGAAAAACATCCTCCATTATTACAGATGATCCATTTAATTTTACTAAAACTCTGCTACGAGACAAAGGATTCCTTTTGGAATTATTAAAGTTAAATGGCAGCAGCATATTCGCATTGATGAGACCCATACTTTTGTTATCAATAATAAATAAATGAAATGATCCAAAAAAAGAAAGACTGTTTAAGATATCACCATAAACAGAATGCCCCTCACCATAACTTTGAAATTGTTCCAACGTATCTTTTGCAAATATAAAGGAAGTGGATTGCTTCATAGCATATTTTTTACATACACGTAAATTTTCCACCATATTTTTATTGTTTTTTGTTAATTGACTATATCTTACTTTTGGAGAAAATACCTCATTGGTGGACACATCATAATGAATCATTTGCTGCATAGGAGACCATTTTTCATTTTGGAAAATAGAATAACTTATTCTTTCTTCCCCCACAATAACTGGAATCTGGTCTAAATTATTCACATCTAAGTCTATGGTTTCTCTTTTTTTTAAACAAACTTCATACTTCACTTTATAAAACGATACTTGATCTGTTACACTTAAAAAAAATGTCAACCAGCAATGATTCTGATTCACTGTAATATAATTTATAATATCCTCTGACAAACGTTGTCCGGATAACAGAATATTCAAAACAGATAAGGCTCGGATAAAAGCCGTTTTTCCAGAACCATTTTGACCATAGATACCTAAAATATCAGAACCTTCTTCAAATATATCTTTTTCCATGTTACAAGCAAAACGAAATGCACCATATTCTACATTTCTGAAATTATTAAGTTCAATGGCCTGTATACGTACAATTGAATCTTCCATCAAAGCCCTCCTGTCCATTTACCATAGGTGAGAATTTTAATCATCCACTGGCTTATTATTTCATAGTGTTTCACACTTTTTGATAAAAATTCAAACTATAAAAAATAAAATAAAAAAAGAGCCGTTAAAAATAGATTCTCTTTACAAAATATAATCCATATATTTTGCAAATTTTCTATTTTACAACAGCTCTTCCTATTAAGTTTAAGTAAGTGATTATTTGGTTTCTAATTCTTTAATTTTTTCACTAAATTGTGGTAAGTATTTCTTATGTGCGATTAACATCTCATTCAATAATTTTTTTGCAATATTACCACTAGGAACTAATGGATTTACAGTAAATGCCTGTAATGCTTTTCCATAATCACCAGTAACGGCAGCTTCAATAGTAACTAGCTCCATGTTTTTCATGATTTGTAACAATCCTTTGGATTCAGGTTTGAAGCTCCCCCAGCTAATAGGAGCAGGTCCGGATCCTGTAATGATACAGGACACCTCTACTACAACATCATCCGGCAGATCTGAAATTGCACCATTGTTTCTTGTGCTAACAACCATTTCTGTACGTTTGTCATTGTAAATTGAGGAAATCAATTCACAGGCAGCATCACTATAGAAAGCTCCTCCACGTTTTGCTAATTGTGGTGGCTTTACAGAAAGATTTGGATCTTTGTAAAGTTCAAACAGTTCGGCTTCTGTCTTTTTCACCACTTCTGCACGGGTTTCCCCCTTTTCATACTGTTCTAGCTCTTCTTTTAACATATCATCCGTTAAGTAATAATATCTATGATACATACAAGGAATAATTCCAAGATCTTTAATTTGTTCTGGTAAGAATCCTATATTTGGAATATTCTTAACCCCAGAATCCACTTCTTTATCATCTGTCTTCTTAATTGAAGCCATCATTTTTGCCATTCCTTCAGGATCCGCATAAACCTTTTCAAGAATGTACTTAGTTAATTCCTCACCAGCTTTCTCCCAAACTCGATGCCAGTGGAAATGATTGAGCCCGGCAAATTTAAAGAATAATTCATCCTCGGTTTTATCAACTGCACCTGCTGCAATCTTACGGCACATAATTGGAACATTACACAGCCCCACTACTTTATTCCAATTACCATAACGCATAACAGCCTCTGTTACCATTCCTGATGGATTCGTAAAGTTTACAAGCCATGCATTTGGGCAAAGCTCTTTCATATCCTCCACAATATCAAGGATAACGGGAACTGTACGAAATGCTTTGAACATACCACCAGCACCATTGGTTTCCTGTCCAATAATACCATGACTTAAAGGGATTCTTTCATCTTTAATTCTAGCATCTAATAAACCTACACGAAATTGTGTGGAAACAAAATCAGCATTAGGTAATGCTTCTCTTCGATTAAGGGTTAAATGAACTTCCCAGGAAAGGCCAGCAGCCTTTACCATTCTTTTGGCCATAGCCCCAACAATTTCAAGTTTTTCTTTTCCTTCTTCAATATCTACCAACCAGAGTTCTTTGATATTTAATTCGTCTTTTCTTTTAATAAATCCTTCAATAAGTTCGGGGGTGTAACTTGAACCACCGCCAATTGTTACAATTTTAATGGCTTTTTTTCCCATAGATTTTCACTCCTTCAGATTTTTTTAATCCTTGTAGTAACATTATAACTGATTTAAGTATATTTGTAAGTGATTTTAAAAGATAAAAAACAACACCTAACAAAAAAGAATTGTTTTATATAAAAAACACCTTGTATTTTAAAGAATTATCTCTCAATCTTTGGTTTGTTTTTGCTTAATATTATGCACTTTTTTTGCTAATGCTTCAATAATATAAACCACTGGAAACTGGGTAGTAATATCGATTTTGCCAAAAAGCCTTTCATCATTTTTTAACTCATGCTGCACATAATAGGAAATGTTATAATCAGATAATTTGGCTATAGTACTGTTCTTACTATTTGTTACCGAAATCACAGTAGATTTACTTGATTTTAAAGCTGAAATATTGCTAACCATAGTACTTCCTTCACCAGCTACAGAAAATACAATAACCACACTATCTTCAGGGTTTTCTAATGATATATGATACATGGGATTTTCCACATGCAGAGCAAATTTTCCTACAGAAGAAAAATATCTGGCCGCATATTGGGCCATAACTCCAGAATTTCCGTTGCCAATAAAGATTAAGCTTTTTGTGCTTTCCAAAACCCCACTAATTACATCCAGATTTTTTGAAAATTCAGGGGAAGAAGCTCGATCCAAAAATTCGTAAATGGCAGATATATCATTTTCCAGTAGTTTTTTTTTGATACTTTCTTGAGCAATTTTAAAACGAATTTTAAACTCAGAAAATCCATTGCAATTTACCTTTTTACAGAAGTTTATGACTGTAGTGGTAGATACATGTGCTTCTTGAGATAACTCACGAATTGTCATATAAGGTATTTTTTCCGTATTTTTTAAAACAAAATTATAAATTTCAAATTCCAACTCATTAAAACTCATAATTTCTCTTTCTGTAAACATATTCATTTGCTAACCTACCTTCCAATCAAATCCGAACAAAATCTATTACCTTAAATTATAGTTGATGTTTCTCTTAATTACAAGGAAAAAGCAAATATATGTATGATTTTATAATCAGAACAACTATCTAGAAACTACCATTATAATTACTTAAAATCTGTACATTCTAACTTATGAAACCCACAATATATTCAAAGCTTATTTTGATGATTGAATTAGGAAAGGAATCCCATGAAAAACTTACTTGAAGATTCAGAAATTCCCATTGGATTTTCCATGGCTTTAGCAAAAGATTTAACCGCAATGAATCATTTTTCCAATATGGATGAGCCACGCAAACATCAAATCATTGAACAGGCTCACCAAGTTCAATCTAAATCAGAAATGCAGCAATTTGTATCAAAGCTTTCAAACAGTACCTTTTAAGGAGATTTCTATGGACGAATATTTTTTTATGTATCCCAAAACAGTAGACAACTTGGGAATGTTTTTTAGAGATAACAATGATAGAGACCAATTTATGTCTGGTTTAAATGAGGAAACAAAGGAATATATCAAAAAACATGCAGATGAATTTCATTGCAAGGAAGAGTTAGAAATCATAGCTTCCAAAATGGACCCTAAGGATTGAGGTTATCTCAGTCCTTTTTCTGTCTGAAAAGAGTATATTACATCTCTATATTGAATAGAGTTAATACAAGCGATAAAAAATATAAGGAGGATACCACGTGGAACGTCTTTCTGCCCAATTAATACCCTACGATATCAACGGCCTTTCTAAAAAACAGGTAGAACAATCTCGGCGTGATCATGGTGAAAATAATTTTACCAAAAAGAAAAGAGCAGGTTTTTTTAAACAATTTTTAGCAGGCTTTGGAGACCCTATTATCAAAATTTTATTAGCAGCATTGGCTGTAAATATTGTGCTTCTATTCCAAAGTAAGAATTGGTTTGAAACCATTGGTATTGCATTTACGGTGTTTTTAGCCACATTTATATCTACCCTTTCCGAATATGGCAGTGAATCAGCTTTTGCCAAACTTCAGGAGGATGCTGCTAAAATAACCTGCCGGCTTAGAAGAGCTGATGGTAACATTTCTCTACCTATTACGGAGATTGTTGTAGGGGATTTAGTGTTTCTTGAAGCTGGAGAACGTCTTCCAGCAGACGGACTACTGATCTCTGGAAACTTATTGGTGGATCAATCTGCATTAAATGGTGAAAGTATTGAAGTTGCAAAAATTCCCGAAAAAAATCATCATGAAATTTGGGATTTACATGAGAAAAATCAATTATTTCGAGGTAGTGTTGTTACTTCTGGAGAAGGCTTGATGGTAATACAAAATGTTGGAGATCATACATTTTACGGACAATTGGCTACTGAACTTCAGGATGAATCTATTGAAAGTCCATTAAAAATTCGTCTCACTCATTTAGCCACAGTTATCAGCAAATTAGGATATCTTGCTGCTGTGCTAGTTGCTATTTCTGACCTATTTAATAATATTATTATCGATAATGGTTACAGATTGCCTGCAATTATGACAGAAATCAGTTCTGTCCCTATGATGCTAAATAACATCTTTCATGCAGGTATGCTTGCAATTTCCATTATTGTTGTAGCCGTTCCCGAAGGTCTACCTATGATGATTACCGTCGTTCTATCTTCTAATATGTTTCGTATGTTAAAAGATAAGGTAATGGTTCGTAAACTGATTGGGATTGAAACCGCAGGAAGTCTTAATATTTTATTTACGGATAAAACCGGAACCTTAACAAAAGGCGCCTTAGCTGCTAGTACTCTATTGACAGGTGATGGTACTCTACATAAAAATATTGAAAGTATACGAAAACATCCTGAATTTTATGATATTTTTAGACTTTCCTGTCTTTACAATACCTCAAGCCTTATATCCAAAGGAAAGGCTATGGGTGGGAATTCTACTGATCGGGCTCTCCTTGATTTTATTTTAGATAAATCACCAAAAAAAGAAGAAAATCAGTTAAACCAAACTGGGTATCAGAAACTAAACACATCCCTATTTGATAGTGACAAAAAATATTCATCTGTACATATAAAAGGTGAGAAGGAACTTATCTTAATAAAAGGAGCACCTGAACTTCTACTTCCCAATTGCAATCACTATTATAATTTTAGTGGACAGTCAACTGCCATTTCCAATAAAAATCTCCTAATGGATGAATGGAAACGTATGACACATGAGGGAATACGTGTACTAGTATTAGCAACTGGGTTGGAAAACAAAGACCCAATAAAAAATGCCATTCCCTTAACACTCATTGGGTTAATTGGCATTCGCGATGAATTGCGTCCTGAAATTAAACATGCAGTTTCCTGTGTGACAGATGCTGGTATTCAAACTGTTATGATCACAGGAGACAATAAAGATACAGCAATTTCCATTGCCAAAGAAGCTGGTATTTTAACAAATGAAAAAAGAGATGTTGTACTTACAAGTAAAGAGCTTACCTCCTTGAGTGATGACCAGTTAAAGAACATCCTTCCAAATCTTAGAGTGGTCGCTAGAGCCCTACCCACAGATAAAAGTCGATTTGTTCGCATTTCTCAGGAATTAGGTCTTGTAGTTGGAATGACTGGGGACGGAATTAATGATGCTCCTGCCTTAAAGAAAGCCGATGTTGGATTCGGTATGGGAGGCGGTACCGAGGTCGCAAAAGAAGCCAGCGATATTGTGATTTTGGATAATAACTTTGCATCTATTACAAAAGCCATCCTATATGGAAGAACCATCTTCAAAAGTATACGTAAATTTATCGTCTTTCAATTGACTATGAATATCTGTGCAGTAGGGATTTCTATGATAGGACCATTCCTTGGTTTTGATGCTCCTGTTACTGTAATTCAAATGTTATGGATTAATATTATTATGGATACTCTGGCAGGTCTTGCCTTTGCTGGTGAACCACCACTTAAGGAGTACATGAAAGAACCACCAAAAACACGAGATGAAAAGATTTTAAATAGTCATATGATAAATCAAATTATCTTTATGGGAGTATATACGGTTATTTTATGTGTCGCTTTTTTACGGCTGGAGGTATTTAGAACACTATTTCAGTATCATGAAAATAAGATTTATTTCCTGACTGCATTTTTTGCCCTATTTATCTTTTCAGGAATTTTTAACAGCTTTAATGCCAGAACCCACAGAATGAACCTGTTTACGCATCTATTAAGGAACCCTTCCTTTCTATTTATTATGGGATTAATATGTATTGTTCAAGTCTTATTGATTTATTTTGGAGGAAATCTATTTCGTACCATGCCCTTAACAATAAGGGATTTTGAATACATTATTGTGTTGTCAGCTTCCGTAATTCCTGTTGATTTGATCAGAAAATTAATATTAAGAATTCAGAAAAATCATGGAACTTTTTAATAAGATAATGTTGGTTAACTAGGTTATACTTTTAGAAAAGGCTTCAAAGGATTTCACATCACAAGCATGAAGATCCATTTGGAGCCTTATATTTAACTGATACTTATTTATTTGCTGGTTATTTTACCAATGTTTTTTAGAAGCACTGAAATAGTTCCATCGGAATTGGTAATAAATTCCACAACATCTCCATTATGATATTGCTCCATAGGAATATTAATCTCTATTCCTGTGTCTGTCATAAGGCATTGTCGTTCAAACTTTTTTATGGTTTGTTTATTTTGTGGTTTCACCTCATCTTCTTTTTGAAGGTTGTACTTTTCTATCTTTGCCTCAAATTCCAACTTCATTTCTTCGTCTTGGAATACTTTATCCTTCACACTCTCAATATTTAAAAGACCCTGCTCTTCTAATTCCTGATAAATAATTCCTTTGGTCTCCATTTTCCTATCCACAGCATCATCTCCATAGTACTTACGGTTTACCTGTTCCACTGCTTTAGTTACAATATCCAACTTGGTTTTTTGAGACATAGGTGCCTGACACAAAAACACCATCTTTGATAAATAATAGGTTTTCGCTCCATTAATATCGTATTTGCGTTCTAAAAGCATAATGTCTAAATTTTCCAAATCGATAATCGCCACCTCAGAAAGTTTTTGGGACTCTGATGGAAGAAGTGCCTTTTGAAGTATAATATCATTTAGATTTCCACTTCCTACAGTTCCTGTCATATGTGTATAAGAGGACTTATAGTTCATTTTCAAAAATCCCAGATACTCTTTAGATTGACATCTGAATAATACTACCCCTAAATCTGCTGGTAGAATATCAATATTGGCGTTCATCACAGTAAAAAGCAAAGAAGCTATTTCTTTACTAAATGCTACAAAATCCAACTCACTTCCCGAATTCAATAGATTCCTTATGGGAGAATCTTCATAAAACACACAATGTTTGATTTCATCACTACTGGAAATTTTCTCAATATGGCTCCTAAAAAAATCGTGAAGATTACTTCCACAATCTAATTCTACATCCGAAAGTACCGGCATGCCTACGGTGGAATCTAATATATGTATAATCACACGCTCTATTATAATATCATCTGCATTCATAAAATCTCCTCCTGCTTACATATGTTAGTTATTGTACTCTAAATTTACTCTTTGGACAAGGAATTTTATTGTCATACTTGTGAAAATGGGATATAGTAATAGAAGATAATATTTGACAAATCAAAAAAAGTAAGGTGATAATCTTGGAACGTATTATTTTTCATATTGACTGCAACAGTGCCTTTTTAAGCTGGACTTCTATTGACCGATTAGCTCATGGGGATACCCTTGATTTACGAACTGTACCCTCAATTATTGGAGGTGACCAACAAAATCGACGAGGAGTTGTTTTAGCCAAATCCCTTCTGGCAAAAAACTTTGGGGTGCGTACAGGGGAACCCATTGTAAATGCTTTAAAAAAATGCCCTACACTAATATTAGCACTTCCAGATCACAAGTTATATCATCAATACAGCAAACAGATGATGGAGCTTTTATCCACATTTACCAATGATTTGGAGCAAGTCAGTGTGGATGAAACATTTTTAGACTTTACTCCTATTGCATCCAATTATCAATCTCCAATAGAAGCCGCCACATCAATCAAGGATTTAGTCTATAAAACACTAGGTTTCTCCGTAAATATTGGGATTGCTCCCAATAAACTATTGGCCAAAATGGCTTCTGATTTTGAAAAACCAAACAAAGTTCATACCTTATATTATAAGGAACTACCTATGAAGATGTGGCCCTTACCAGTTGGTGATTTGTTTATGGTGGGAAAATCCAGTGTACAAAAGCTCCATGGGCTTGGTATTAAAACAATTGGAGACTTAGCTGCCATGAAACCAGAACTATTAGTTTCCCACTTTAAATCCCATGGAAAAACCATGTGGGAGTATGCAAATGGAATTGATGATACTCCAGTGGTCTCCCACAAACAAATGGCAAAAGGAATTGGAAATTCCACCACATTAAGTCATGATGTGGAGACAGAAGAAGAAGCCAAAAAAGTGCTTTTAGGTTTGGCTGAAAAAGTAGCAACAAAACTCAGGCTAGAAAAACAATTGGCTAAAAGCATTACCGTAGAGATAAAATATAGTGATTTTACTACCTTTTCTCATCAAACCCAGCTCCTAACTCCTAGTTATACTACTGAGGTGATTTATCAACAATCCTGCATACTATTTCATGAACTTTGGAATGGAGAACCCATTCGCCTCTTAGGAATCCGTAGTTCTGGATTGTTGCCCCATGATAGCCCCATTCAAATGAATTTATTCGACTTTCAGTTTCAACAAGAGAACGTAGCTGAACAAACCTCGCCTTTATTTTCTTCTAGGGAGAAGCAGAAAAAGCTAGATAATGCTATGGATTCCATTCGTAATAAATATGGAAAACAATCGGTTATTCGAGGAGGGTTATTTTCCTCAAAACCATCCAAAGATTAACTGTGCTTACTTATTATTTACCTCTTTTAGCTTAGAAACAATAACTTCATAATAATCGGGTTTATGTGGTAACATACAATCAGCACAATTTTTGATATTCTTTAATTTCCCCACATAGGAAAAATCCCCACCACAATCACTGCCCAGAAAATGTAATGGGCAGTAACAGAACATGCAGTTAAATTGTTCTTTATCCATATTTTTATGACAAGGGAAATATTTACATGCTGTATTTTGAAAAAACTTATGACTTTGTTCAGGTACCATTGTCATGGCTTCCACCTACTTTCTAATTATTTCATATAAAAGAGCGTTACAAATAGCTGCCGCAACGTTACTCCCACCTTTTCTTCCTTTTGCAACAATATAAGGTACATCAAGTTGCATAATCAATTCTTTTGATTCAACAACATTCACAAAACCTACTGGAACACCAATGATAAGTTCCGGTTTACATATACCTTTTTGAATTAGCTCATGTAATTTAATTAGTGTAGTTGGGGCATTACCAACTGCAAATATTAATGGTTTGTTCAGTGTTTTTATTGCATATTCAACAGCCACCCCTGCTCTTGTTGTAGCTTGCTCTTTTGCAATTACAACTACTTCCTCGGAGTCAATAAAACAATTAACCGTCGAATTGAGAGCTGCTACACATTTTTTGTTAATTCCAGACTTCACCATTTGTGTATCTGTAACAATATCAGCGCCCTTTGCAAGTGCCTTTTTCGCGATTTCAACAACATTATGTGAAAAAATAAGGTTTTCCACATAATCAAAATCTGCGGTTGTATGTATTACCCTTTTGATAACATTCATATTATCCTGAGAAAGTTTCTTATTTCCTAATGATTTTGTAATGATTTCAAAACTCTTTTTTTCAATCTCATCAGGATTCGTTATAAACTCCATTGTTTACCCCTTTTCTGTAACTGCCAGTGGCACTTATCAAGTTTTTTGCAAAGCTCATGTTTCCCCAAACATGCAAATGAGGATATCTTGCAAAAATATTATCCTTAGCCACAATACATGAAGCCACCACCGATTCCTGTTCCTGCTATCATGATCCTACTCAATGTATTTCACCCATCAATATAGAGTTTTTCCATATTAATCACACATTGATTCTATCAACTAAAATATCCGCAAGCCTTTCATCCACGCCCAGTGATTCACCCATAATCACCTTGATTTTTGGATAATTTAGCATGCATTCCTTAACTAAACTCGGAATATCCTCTTTTAAATGTATTCCCGTAAAAAGAAAATAAGGAACAATTTTTATTTCCATTACACCTTTTTCCTCAAGCACACGCACTGCTTTTTCAATTGTTTTATCACTAAATTCCATAAAAGCATATTCAATACAGGTATTTGGCAACTTATTCTTCACCATGTTCAAAATGTCGTCTAATGTAAGTTCTGTTTCTTTTGCCCTGCTGCCATGTGCAATGACTAATACTCCTTGCATATTTTTTCCTCTTCTCTAAAGTCTCTTTAGTATTTTTTCTGCAATTGTTAATGTATCATCAATATCTTTCTCTGTATGGGCATTTGAAACAAACATTGCCTCAAATTGTGAAGGTGCAAGGTAGATTCCGTTTTCAAGCATACCTCTAAAATACCTCCCATAGGCGCTGGTATCCGCATGTTTTACAATACCATAATTAGTAGCTTCTTCTATTCCCAAAAATAAACAAACCAATGATCCCACTTTTGTTGCTGTTGCTTTTAGCCTATGATTTTGGATAATATCGCAAAATCCCCTATATAGTCGTTCACCCATATTATTGATATGAGTATATATTTCAGGATGATCAAGTTCGTTCAGTTGTGCGATTCCTGCTGACATTGCAATGGGATTGCCTGAAAGAGTTCCTGCTTGATAAACAGGTCCACAAGGTGAAACAAGCTCCATTATTTCTTTGCGACCACCATATGCACCAACAGGCATACCCCCTCCAATTATTTTTCCATACGTCACAATATCAGCGTTTACACCATAATATTGTTGTGCACCACCTTTACATAACCTAAACCCACTTATGACTTCATCAAAAACAAGTAATGATTTATATTCATCACAAAGGTTACGAAGTCCCTGTAAAAAACCATCGTTTGGAATAACAACACCCATATTTGCAGCCACAGGCTCCACAATAATGCAGGCAACCTCATGTTTTCTTAGCAAAGCCTCAACGCTGCCGGGCTCGCACAGCACGCGCCTCTGCGTCGGTCATCTGTACTCGTACCGGCTCGGGGATTGGCTGCACAGCTGCGGGGACGTCCTGCTTGGCGGGCTGCATGGCCGACAATAGCGCGGCGAGCTGCTTGGCATGCTGCTCCCTCAAGGCGCGCATCTCCCGTTGTAGCTGCTTCACGGTGTCCTCTGTGGTGGAGGAGTTGTTCTCAGCATCGGAGGACTGCGCAGTGGTGGGTGTGGGCGCGGCACCGAGCGCAGCGCCGAGCGCAGTGCCGGGCGCCGGGCCGAGCGCAGCGCCGAGCGCCGGTCCGAGCGCAGGTCCGAGCGCAGGTCCGAGCGCAGGTCCGAGCGCAGGTCCGAGCGCAGGTCCGAGCGCAGGTCCGAGCGCAGGTCCGAGCGCAGGGCCGAGCGCAGCGCCGGGCGCAGGTCCGAGCGCAGGTCCGAGCGCAGGTCCGAGCGCAGCGCCGAGCGCACCGGCGGGAGCAGCGTCGGGCGCAGGGGCGGGCGCAGGAGGGGGTGGGGCAGCGGCAGACGGCCCGGCGGCAAGCCACGTGGCGGCAGGCCACGCGGCGGCAGGCGGCGCGGCGGCGATCGCAGCGGCGGGCGCGGCGGCGAGCACAACAGCGGGCACAGCGGCGGGCACAGCGGTGGACTCGGGCTGAGACTCCGAGCTCGAGGCCCCTCGACGGCTGCGACGTGCAGGCATCTCGGCACGTACAAGGCACGAAGACGTACAGACGTCGCTTGTAGTCGAGAAGGCGTGCAGACGTCACTGGAGTCGAGAAGGCGTGCAGACGTCACTGAAGGCGAGAAGGCGTGCAGACGTCACTGAAGGCGTGAAGGCGAGAAGACGTCACTAGTAGTCGTGAAGGCGTGAAGTAGATCCTGGCTCAAGAAGGACCATGTACGGGACAAGATCTGTAAACTCTTGCGCACGTTTTTAGAAGAAGAAGATCAGGCTGGCCACTTCGACGCTTCAGAGCAGGGTAGGAAGGAAGGGAGAAATGCCTTGAAAAAGGCAAACGATTTCTTGCAAGGAGGTGGTGAGGGTGAAGAGAAAGTCACGGTCGGTTTTCAGGCCGGGTGAAGATGCAGGCGAAGTAGGTAGAAGGCGTGTTGAATCCGTGAGAATACTCTGAATTTTAGAAATGCACTCGTCGTTCAAGTACTTCGGTGCGATACCGTGCGGCGAATCGGGCAGTTTGAACTCGTGAATATTTCGCGAGCTGCCGTAGACTCTGTCAATCTTGGATCGACTTGATCAAAAAATTAGGATGTCAATCACGACCTTCTGCTTGAATTGAGCCTATTGCAATCTTCACCTATTTTTTATTAAAGCAACCAAAATTATTACAAAGTATGTCATGGGGGTCAAAGTAGGACAGGTAATACTTTGCCGTCAAATTACAAAAAAATGCATTGTACAAACATAAAATAAGTAAGTTTACTCGATTACGCGGGCGCTAATGAACAGATCAGAAAAGATTGTTTATTTAGATCAGTCACCGCGGCCGCAGGAATCGCTCACAAAGACAGACAATTTTGGTAGAACAATAATTTTGAAAGGTTTTTTGTGGATCAGAGGGGCTCGACCAATGAGAGCCCGCTCTGTTTCGGGACCGTCGCCGGGAGCGACCGTAGGGGTGGCGGGGGTCGGAGAAATGTCCCGTTAGCACCCAGTAGCGTCTCGGGACGAAAACGAGGTTCAGGGGCGTAGGAAAAAGAAAACGATGACGTGCACTGTCATCATCACTTCTTCGAAAACCCCGGAACTACGCTTGTCGAAAGCCAATATGTACTGAAATGGGGCGTTTGCACAAATCCTCTTTTTGTGCAAACATAACAAGATAGGGATGCGTATCTAGTCGCTGCTATCAGGTTAAAATTAAAGTCGGGCGTTGCACAATTAATTATTTGTGCAGACAAACAAACAAGACAGAGACGCGTATCTAGTCGCTTCTCTCTCTCTCTCGTTTGTGGTCAGGTCGTCTGTTATGAGCCTGACAGTACTACATGCCAGCTTGATCGAGAACGTATCGAGTCGTCTCTCGTTCGAAACTGCACGAACTCAGTAGTTGATTTCGTATCTAGTCGTACCACCTACTGAGTTATGTACTGGTTGATGTTTATGCAAATGGAGGGTATTACAAACTTTGATAGTCACGTCTGGTATAAGTAGTACTAAGTAAGTAATAAGTAAGTAATAATAAGTAAAAATAATAAATAATGATGCAGTAAGAAATATTGCAAAAGTATCGTATTTACTAAGAATTGTAACTTTTAAGGTATCTAGCTTCTTTATTACTCTACTCAGTCAGTTTTATTTTGGTCGGTTGCATAATTTTCGTTTTGCATATTTCTGCATCATCGACACTTGCAGAAATTATGGCTTGAACCTAGAAGTGTCTTATTTACCGGAAAGTTGTAGGATGGGTGTTTTGTATAGTGGGCAGGCTGCTATGTACTTCTTGGGTATTATAAATTTACAATGCAATTGCTTTGTTCATCGCAGGTAGTCAAATGATTGCGGTGTCATACACGTAAGGTGTAGCAGTTGTTTTCACACGTGCTGTGACGAACCGCCAAACACTTACCTACTCTAAACATTCGGTGACGTGTTAAAAAAGCTTTCACATTCCATAAAAATAACATACTCGTACATATCTCTAACGTAAAACTTAACCTCAAAATAAACCTGAAATGAAAAACTATTTTTGCTAGGACAGCAGAAAATACGTTCTTAAATGAGTAGCATAATCGGAAATTAACACCACATGAGCTTGTCTTGGAACAACGATGATAAAATGATTAAATTGAGGAATGATATCGATAAAAATGACGGAAAGTAATAAGGTCTCTTTAGCTCCGTGGTTAGAGTGCCACTTTCGATAAGAGATAGGTCCTGGTTTCGATTTCCAGATGCGATTGTTACCTTTTTTATTTTGTGTGTCTTTTTTCTTTCCTATTTCATTTGGGATTTGTTAATATGATCTTAAATGATTAAAAATTGCAACAATCATTTAATCGTCAATTTGCTGCGAATAGCCATACATTAACTTTTCGTATTGAACGTCAATCTCAAGACTGAGTTCAGTCGTTTATTTGTTTTCAGAACAACTAAAATACATGTGTTGGAAGACTATTTAAATTTTGTTTAAATTTCACCGAAATGTCTCTATGGTAAATGTCAGCATCCTCGAAGTATGGTTTTTTTAATCAGTTTTTACGCTGTAGTGGGAATCGTACCAGTAAATTTATATCCCATTCGTAGAGGCCATCGTTATGGGTAATCTTATTTTGCTACTCTATCCAAATGAGGAAAAGTATCATTGGGGAAAACTTAACCATGCGGACTGCAGTTCGGAAAAACTTCATCTGCATGTCATGTAAGTTTCTGTCATTACGTTCGGCTTCTTCCACTACAACATCTTCTGCCAATCGTCCACTAGATTATAAGATAGATCATTTTATATTTACCGCCTCACATAATGTTATCAAAACATTGAAGTCTTTTACGTTGAGAACAAAAAAAAAACAGCATATTAAATAATAATAAAAAAGTTATATCATATATGTTTACAGTATATTAAAAGTATGCATGTATGTATCGCTTCCAGGGTTCCATGACAATTCAACAGACATCTGAATCGGCACACTTTTTAAAAGTCACTAAAAGTAAAAAAAAGTAGCCTGGAAACCTAATCTAACCAATCCGAAAAAACTTAAAAAAAATTTTTTTTAGATTTTTTTTAAAGGTCAAATAGATTAAGTTACATTGAGTTTCATGGCAAGTTTTATTTATTTTTTCGTTCTTTACATGACTATATCACTTTTAAAAAGTGTGATTTATCCGGTTTCCCACTACCAGAATTGACACGAACACAATACTCACAGATCAACTCAATGAAAAAAAATGTAAATATGATTAAAATAAAATGACAATAAAAATAAAAATAATTAAATTCGATCAACTTATATACTTGTTGTCCCTCTCTTGGATTTGCTGAAAATATTACGTAGACGTAATCAATATAAAAAGTATTTCTCACAGTGACGTTGGGAAGGACGTACATATGCACAAATACGCACAATCTATAGTTTGTGTTGTTTTAGTCAACTCTAACTGGGCGACCTATGCCATACCAACGAGTAAGGTACCTACAAAATATGTTTTATAAAAATAAGATGAAAAAAAACAGAACCAAAGAAAACAGGATTTATTTTTTTTAAATCTCAAACATTTTCCCATTAAAATTTTCTTTTGAGCTGCTTAGAGACACCTTTAGATGAATCCGGGAGCTCTGCAATTCTAAGAGTTTCATGGCGTGGTGCTGAGTAGATTATGTCTGGGAAAAGCATTGATTCCCTAATGGCAAAATGTAGCGTTCGCTAAATCAATTCCTGCATCGGGAAGTTTATATCTAATAGGTACACAAAGGAAAGATCAGTAGCTCGATGAAACGTAAAGCCGGGTGAATGCAACGTGCTTCAGAATAATTAGTTTACTTGTGAATTTATGAACGAATAATGAGCATCACATTGCAATTTATGAATCGTATTCCTTCGATCTGCGCCTGGAGGTTCAAAAACATGTAGCCAAATTTTGAAGTTCCCGACGAACATTGTCGAATGTGCTAATTCGTGACTTTGTAAGGTCTGTTAAAAGTTGTTATAATATTTTTTGCAATGAAATAATTACGAACTTATGCAAAATATTAAAACAAAGATATATTTGTTCTTGCTGTCACATACACAAAAAAACATACATGTCTCTTTAGACGAAAATATATATATTTCAATTATTTTTTATATTAAGCTCTAAACAGTAGAAGGAAGCAACAATTTCACTATTTCAAATTGTAATAGAAATACGCACCGAGAAATCTTGATTCACCTGTATATTTTATACATATTCTTATATGTATGAACATGGTGAAGATGTCACACTTTAAGCCCATTATTTCCGTTTAATACACTTTGACTTACGAAAATCTAATTAGATTATTATTTATTAAGATTAAAACACATGTTTTTATTAAATTATTTATGTGCAGAAATGAACAGCTTAGAAATACAGCGTAGAGCGATAAAACTTACTGATGTTGACATTATTACAAACAGGTTATAATTTAGTAACAGAAAAAATAAAATAACACTTTAATGATCAGTAATATATATATACATCTACCGACTATACGTGATAGTATTGAAAACAACGACTGTATGGAGCACCCCATTTAGAGAGTTCGTTAGTTTGCATCGCATTCTAACCCCAAGATTAATGTATTGCACACACAACTATAATTCTAAAACTGTTGACGATGTCTGGACTCAATTCAGTCCATGAGTCACCGACTAATACCATGATTATGTCATCAGTTTTAATTACCCGTTTGCCCGTTAATGTTAAACTGTCTGTCACTCTTCTTTTTATGTTAGTACTGTTTGTTTTTCATAAAACGATCGAATTATTATTATTTTCATTACTATTTTAGAATTTTATTTAAGACGCAGTCTTATTATAGCATATCTCTGTTTGTATTAGGTTATTATAAACATGGTAGCACCAAAATCTCACATGTGCGTGATCCACACATTATACATTATGTTTCGTTTGTCACTTGAGATTGGTCACTTGAGATAATAGCAATAATAAATAAAGTTAAAAGTTCGTGATGCTGCTTAATGTTTATTTCATGAATCTTCAGAAGCCATTTTTCATAAGCCTTCTGGCTTCCAACTTTGGATACAGGTCTTCCTCACATGTCTCAAGTTTTGTCGATTCTTGGCGGCTTTCTCCCATCCAAAGCTGGATGTTCTCTTTGGGTGATCAGACTGTCTCATCAGTGGGCAATTGTTATTTATTTTTTCCAATCAAAGACGCCATTAAATGACATTGGAATTGCAGCGTAGTCCCACTTAAGTGTGGATTGTGATAGTTATATCGAAAGCAAGGCTATTTTTGTCTTGCCCCAAAATTACTCAGTAGTATTTCTATCTTGTAAGGAGAATTCTAACATAATATGAGGCTTCTTAGATGTATCTTTATGTGATGGCCATTTTGTTACAACCTTCTTAGTTAGTGCTCGAATGTATTGATGTAGATATAATATTAGGAGAACATTACCAAATTATCAGAATCTTTATTTCCTCTTAAACCAGAAGTCATTAAAAATTAGCCTGCTGAGGCGAGAAGTATTTCAATATTTTCATTACAAACCGTTTACATTTCACTGTTGAATGCCCAAGCATCCCTGTTAGAAGAATTTAATACCTAAATAATATCCATTGAAACTATTTCGTCTTCAGATATGAAATATATTCCAAGAATTTATATAAAATTCAATCTTTTGCACAATTTAATATCTGTATCGTTGCGTTTTCAATTCGCGAAATGTGAATCAAACGGGATATCACTTCTTGTTCAAATACTTTTAGAATAGATAAACCGTTGATATATTCCATCAAAAATATTACATAGCAGTATCTGACTCTCTGGCACGGCGCACTATGGAGGATCAACTGAACACGAATGCAAATCTCTCGCGATGCAAGTCCAGATTATTATTTATTCGCCTGAATATCTTTTGAAGTGAATGTCCGCCATTCAATAGCTAAAATGTTCGCATCGGTAGGGCCAAATGGCCAGTGGAAAGCCAAAGATGGTGAATAGAACGATGGGGTCAGAAATTACGCTCTGGGTTCTGCGCCGGACCTCGTGATTCCACTTCGGTCACGTCTCGGCTAAATAATTTGCCCAGTGACAAACTAACACCACTCTTCTCTCTTTCGGACTGGCCGGCAGTTCAACAGTTCAAATGAGTGAATGCAAATTCAATATGATCTAATAAGTTAAGTACTTGATACAATATTTATAGCGACAGACTCAATGATTGCAGTTAAATCGTTTGATAAGTTCATGACTTTATTGTTTACTACCAATTTTCACCCGATGCATGAAATAAAAAAAGATGAAATAAACAATATCGCTTACTTATCTGTTTTTTTCGTAAGTTTTATATCCCATGAGGGTTGATATAATCAACGAATTCTGTAGCTCACCATTCTAGAGTGTTTGCCATTTCAAACACACAGATTTCCTTTATGTCGTTTATAATATACTTATATAATTATGCCATAAAGATATTGATCGCATGCCTTGGACCTACCCGCCTCCAGACATGATATAAAGTGGAGAGTAGTGCACACTGCACAGTAGATAGAGACTGTAGACTGTAGACCGTCGGGTCCCATGCAAACCACTCTTAGAAGCACTGTTGTTTCATCTGTTTCCATTAGAAGGAAGATTGAATTCAATTACGTTGTATTCTGTGCCCCTTGAGATTCGGAATGACAATGAACCTTGTTCGCAACCAATCTTCCTCAGTCGCTGTTAATGAAGTCGACTTCAATTTCACTAGGGAAGACACCATTTATAATCCACACAATAGACAGCTGTTACATGTTACATTCGAACCCACGCCGTTAATTGGATATCTAGAACAAACAATATTGGCTATGTTTTTTTTAACTCACGAACATAACTAACCTATACGATCGATACATAAACATTTATTTTAGGTTGTGTAATATTTTAGCCCTGGTTTAGCCAAATTTACACTGAGCTAAAACTTTGTATTTTAAAGCCTCGTCTAAAATTTTAAAATAAGTACAGTTTAAACATGCCAAGCAGTTCAAAACACTAGTTTTAAATGTTAGAACGGCGTTCAAAAGATGGACTTTTCGCAAAACATGAAATGGGGGTGAAAATACACTACTGCCTAAGTGGTATACGAGTATACAGTCCCGCTGCTAAGAGCTTCGTAGTAATCTCCCTCTCAGAAAACTAAATGCATATATATCTCTTTCTTTCTATTATTATTTATTATACAGAATGTTGGTGAGTTTACAACCCAAATGAAATAATATTCCTTACATCCATGAACAGCACAACATTTTGGTAGGTACAGTGAAATGGTTCATTCATTTCAAGATCATAATGATTAAAATTAATTTTGCAACACTCATTCTGTAATATTTGGGAGTCAGCGGTGAATTAAATTAAGTCAGAGTTGAATTAAATCGTCAATTGAACAATATTTACCGAAAAAAATATATAATCTGGAACTCTTTGATTTTAACTATACAGTACAAAAAACGTGTTGAAAATCAGACGAAACCGGGTGGTGACTTGTACCCATGTAAGTTATGCAGCGTTATAGAAATATTATCCAAATAGTTTCATGAAGTAGAGTTGCTGTTTAGGCAAAATCGAAATTTTGACATTGGTACACGAACTATTATTATCATTTATGCTTACTTTGCACAGTACACTTAAAAAAAACTCATACCTTTCTATTGGTTTATTTATTTGTTTATTTTTTATATTATTCGTAGAATACCATCAAAAATTAATAATATAAATTAAACCAAATTTTGTAATGTTGTAATTAAGTTCTGAAAGTATTTTAGTTTTCTTATTAATATGTCAGTTGTTGAGGCGTTTAAAGCCATTATCCAACCATGGTGAGGTAACACGATGAAGAATAATTTATGTAACTTTACTGAAAAAGGTACTAAGAGAAAAAAACATTTAAAAATAGTACTCAGACAGCTGAAAAAAATTCATTTGACTTTATTAAAAAAACGCGTAATCTTTTTGATAGATTTATTAATCTTTATAATAGGTTTTTTTATTTCAATGCCGCACAAAAGTCACATATGTTCCAAACTGTCTGGAGCCAATAGAAGTATGGCATCTCCAATTGGGGTACGTTCTGAGGCAGAATCGAGTGGGGAAGGGAAGAAGATAGGGTAGTGAAACGTTGGAAAGTACCTGGATACGAGTATTTAGATCTGGTTATTTCAAGTCTGGTTATTACAGTGATCTGGTTATTACAGTCATTTCAAGCAACGTTTCAATTCTGAATGGTGGTATTCCCCACCTTCCTCTTACCCTTTTTTTCCCCCTCTCCAATACCTTCAGCCTCACAACATTCACCAATTGGGGATGCCATAGTCTCACTGGTTCCAGACGGTTGGGAGCAGTTAGAACTCTTGTGGGGTATTCATATGAAAAAAAGGACGATGCTGAGACAACCTATTACTCTAGATGAAAGATAAGGTATTTAGTTGCTAGCTTATGAGTCTTAGTTATCAGTCACAGTTGTAAACCACTAGTTATAAATCTTAGTAGTTAGTCACAGTTGTAAACCACTAGTTATGAATCCTAGTAGTTAGTCACAATTGTAAACCACTAGTTATAAATCTTAGGAGTTAGTCACAGTTGTAAACCACTAGTTATAAATCTTAGTTGTTAGTCACAGTTGTAAACCACTAGTTATAAATCTTAGCTCTAAGTTCTTAGTTATAAGTCTAATTGATAAGTTAGAGATTAGATAAATGAAGTTCGTAGTTGGTACTCAGGAAAACCCGTTAATTTGAAGGGTCGGTTTTTAATACACAGCTATTGATATTTCATTACTCGGCTACGAGAATTCAGATTTATGTTTAGTCTTTAATGTTATGTCTGGGAGACATGAAACGTGAGGCACGATAACACTAGACTGCACAATGCTTAGTCAATAAAACATAGGAGAACAGAAGGGGTTTACATCAAAATACCAGTTAATTAAATATGTTTAAATCGAAAAAATTCTACTCGTATTCCACCGCAGTGAGACTATCCTGAATTTCAGTTAAAATCTGTTAAAAGCAATATTTAATAATGTCAAATGTGAATCTAAATACTTGTGTGCTGAACTTAACCTCTGGCGTCATGAAATTTGTAGAGCTTTCTCTGGACTATCTATGTTAATTATTTTAGAAAACTACGCTCGGAACAAAACACATCGTAAGATACAACGAAAAGTGGTCAAAGCTCCTGTTTGCTGGCAGATTAAAATTTTTATATTATTATACTTTTTTATAATAATATAAAATTATATTATAAATTGTATCGCTTAAAGCCTCGCCTTGCCTATTATGAATTTGAGTTAAATATTGCATAAAATAGTGGTTTAACACAAAGCCATTGTTTCGTTTTAAATGTAGCTCACTATTATGGAAAATCGGAAAGTACATACTCAAACTCAGCATAAAAATGATCAACATTGATCAAAAAGGTGAATTTGGATTGTAAAATTTTAGAAGCGGCCTATTTAATGATAGTTGAATTAAATTTGACGTAAAAACGAAGCGTACTGCCGCACCGCACGGACGCCGGACGCATCAGCGTTATTGGCGTCATTGGCGTCCGCGCCGCCCATTGACCCGGCGCCGGAAGAATTTTATTCTTATGACGTCACCGGATCTCGCATGTCAAGTAACTACCAACTACACCAAAAAACTATACTAACCGCCTATATCTACCACCTATAGCAACCACCTATACTTACTACCTATATACCGCTTATACCACTGTCTATACCTACCTCGTGCCCATACTACTGGCCTGTCTACTACTAACTCAACACGCGACTCTCCCCCATTGTTTAGACTCCGGCTCGCCACTATTCGTGGAACCCGCAATGCCCGCTACACCCGCTACTCACTACTCACTACTCGCTCAACCCGCTCTCGTGATATTAAATTTAATATATTTAAACAGCATAAACAAGGAATAAAAGATAAAATCACCCCCTTAACTGAGGTCCTTAGCAGATTATCATATCTGTTACCAAATAATTTAAAAACAGGATTATATTATAGCTTAGTACAAGCATATCTAAACTACTTAATCGAAATCGAATTAATTACAGGTCATGAAAAACAAGAAAATCAAAAAGCTATTAATTCTGGAACACACACCAAGAATTATATGAGAAAACAAAACTGTTAAGAAAAAGAAAACTATGAATATAATATATTGTGTCAAGAAATACATAAAATAAATAATAAACTCAAACATACAAGCACAGAAATCATTAAAACGTCACATGTACAGATATAATTTACGCGACAACGTAATAACATATATTTAAACACCATACATACACGATATGACAAGCAATCCAATAGCTACGAGGATAGCAAATTTACTTTCCTAGAAAAAAAACAAAAAACTACGTATACGAAAAAACTTATTATTATCCTGAATCTAAATAAAAAAATGAAGTGTTTAAAATATTTTATGTATTTATTTAGGTAACCATTTTAGTTAAATAAATGAAAATGTAATTTTTTTTTCAAGAATGAAAAATAAGGTTAAAAACATCTCTATACTGTGGAGCACATTAGGCGGCTGGACTGACCATTTAAATTTGCCTGCATAATTGGTAACTAACTATACCTTCCACGACTTATTGGATGGTAAAATTAACATAAAAATTAATATAAATAGAATATATAAAAATAATAATTGTAACGGAAAACTACAATGTTAAGAGTTACTTTGACAGTACCTATTACTTCCTTTCCGTTTTCACCCGAACATAAACACAGTTAAAAAAAATTATTATTAAATATAGGAAACAAACAGTTTTTTAGTTTGGTTTTGTTTGCTTTTTTTATCATCTTTGATTATCTAACTTAAATATCAGTATTTTTTTTTAGTTCACTTCACAATCGTCATATGGTCAAACGGAATGAATTTACATACAAGGCATTTAGGCGCGGACAGCCACGTGACGTCGATTCAATGATACCATAAAAACTGTCTGTTTTGATGAGGTATTATTTTATTCCCCTTAAAATAACGATTTATAAATTCTAAGTATAATAATATATAATGAAACTTATATATTCAGAATCAGCGTTTGTTGGTATATTATGAATATATATATATATATATATATATATGTTTTAAGGGAAATATTTTCAGTGGAGTTCCCTTTTATATTCCCTTTTTGAGATTAAAATGGATATTCAAACTTCCATTAATATTCCATAGCTCATGATGGAAAACACATGCCGATCTGAAAATTATTGCGTCCCGTTTCATGACATCAGAACTCATCGTTCGAGAGTTTTCGAGGCTGCTCACATATTTTCTACTTATAAAATTTAAGTTATGACAGAAATCAATGTGTTTTTGTTAAAATACAATTATACTTATTTATAATTACCTTAGAATTACAGAGTTACAGGTTACGTTTCGCAGGTTGGTAGGTACTTATGTACACTTTCTAATCGTGGTCTATGACCCACTGGTGGCAGGAAGGTAGGTTACCTATACGGTTAGTTAGAATTAACAATTGATACTTATGAATCGACGACAAAAACAGAACATTGAAAAGCATTGTCATTCAGTCGACCATCCCAAAAAACCGAAGCTTAATTTTTTGTTTTAGTATATTAGTACTTATAGTACAGTATAGTATCTATTCTAATGTTTAGGATGCGTGAAACATAGTAGGTCACCCATATAATAAAATACACCTCGTAGTATGCAAAAAGTAGTAGAATAAAAAAAATGTAGTTAGCATGTAAAAATCTTTGGGACCAATATCGCTTATATTTTATTTAAATATTAGTATTCAAATTATTATCAACACTTTATCAGTAGATAATATTTAGGAGGAGTGATTTCATTGATTTTAATCGCCTTTAAATGTTTGATACGCGGTTTGAAAACATAATAAATATTTATTATTATGAATAAAAAATACATTATTGCAATATTACATAAATTTCATTCCACTGAACAGAAAATATCTAGAAATGTGGTCTATTTAGATTTGAAATAAACTTACAATACACGTCTATCGATTCTATAGATATTCCAGTCTATTACTACCGAATAATATTATTAACTTTTACCTTTTAAGTTTATTTCGTTAGAGTTCAAGACCATCAGAATTCACTGAGTGTAAAAAAAAGAATGGATTTAATTTATGAAGAATGAATTATTTTTTGTTACGATGCAAGTTTTAACTAATCATCTATAAGTGATATACCCCAACCCCCCCTTTTACGAAAATTACTTTATTTTGTGATCGATGCATTTGTCCATCAATAATTGACTAGTGACACACCCTCATCCCTCTCATGTATCAATTACCTTACCCTATTTCACATTTTATTCATATGGGAATACTACATATTCCGCTCCTTTATCCCTGTTTAAACAAATGTCCTTAGACAAACTGTGTATGTTATTTTCTTTAGCCCAGGCAAACTATATATATAACCCGAATGACATTTAGCACCCCTTTGTTGCGTGGAAAACAAAACAGATTTATTGATTCGGCTTTATGAATAGAAACACGACATGTAAACGCGGCGCGACTTTGACCGGGCACCACGCCTGTCACGCAATGCTGGTGGCAGCTCGCGGTTCCCTTACCATAACCGTGTACAGTGTAAAAATAAATAAATGAAGTTCCTGCTTAAAACTCTTCATAGCGTACAGTCTGTTAAAAGAGAATAGAAATTTTAATGAAATAGAAATATTTTTTAAAATTATTACAACACCGATTTTAGAACAAAAAGTATTAAATATTAAAATGATAATTCCTAATTTGGTAGGTTAACTGGACGGAAAAAATGAGATAACTCAATGTTTTTACTTTTTTATTTATTTATTTTAGGTAAAAGCTCACGCTTTTTCCACGTAGTTTTTATTTTTGTTTTACATTAAATTCATGATTTATTTGATATCTACATGTCAAAAAACAAAAATATTGTTAAAAAATAACAACAAGTTCGAATATTAAATTTCCTTAGAATTATCTTCTTCCAGGAATAAAGAATTTATTATGTAATTTTTTAAATTTCCTTAGAATTATCTTCTTTCAGGAATAAAGAGCGCATCAAATAATTTATTAAAATTCTTTAGAATTACGTTCTTTCCGGAATAAAGAATTCCACTGAAAAATATCATATTATGGCTCAAAAACCTTATATTCGTATAGACCGGTAAACACCGATTCTGAATATGAGTTTTATTATATATCTATAATTAGACGAATTTATAAATTGTTATTTAAAAGTGAAAAGTTAATTTATTCGGTGTGACAGTATGACGCTTGTATGACGTCAAGCGGTCACTGCTACTTACTGCTCGGATTCTGGTCGTTTTGGTTGTTAGTAAAATAGTCCAACTTTGAGAAGTAATTTAAAAACGAAACGAAATATTTTTTTTTTTATGTAGTTTAAATTAAAAGGTCCCTATTAATACTAATTTAAGAACACCGTTCGATATTGATGTGAAAAATATTCACTTGAATTATAGTAATTTTTAAAAGTTACATTTTTTTCCTTTCAACCAAATTGGTTTTGCTTTTTTAAATGAACGATCGCTGTTGTCTACTAATTGTGGACAGTCTGTACCTTGCCAGCCCACCTTGCCGCGAGCTTCTAACGCGCTCTGCTCTTACTTTCGTACTCTCCAAATATCGACTTTGCCCATAATAGGCGGGCTTCGACGCCCTCGCTGGGCTGGGAATTACGCAACGGAATGTAGTACCTAATATTACAATATTATTCAATATTACAACGCGTTGTGGGTGAGTTTGTAGTTCTATGGGAACATTCTACATTCATAAAAATAAAATAAAATAAATATATATATATTAATAATACAGGCATACTATTGTTAGAAAATTAGTAACTTTTCATGGAAGACACAGCACGATTAAGTGTATCAAACACTTGAGTCGGGTCATGTCAAGAGTCGGAATAACAGGAGAGTAATTATGAGAAGATGTATGCATATGAAAGAGGCAAGGCATGTGTAGCGAGACAGAGTTATGTGGCGGTGTTTCCTCTCTGCCCATCCCTTCGGGAAAACGGCGGCGGTTATTTAGTTAGTTAAAAATTTCATGGAGTTAGTTGGTTAAATTTTCACCGACCTCCCCAACATTGGAATGTGCCTAGTCTGGTGGTCTTTTAAATAAAAAAAAATAAAAATTGCAACAATTATGTATACGTTGTGTTAATGTAATGCGAACGTATTTACATTCATTATGGCATTTGTAACTCTCCTACCGAAGTTTGGAAGAAAGTTTTCAATAAGGACGTTCTCCATTTAGGACTTTGGCGTCTTTTAATTTTTCCTTAAATTGAAAGTTATGACGTGCATGTTGCATATACCAGTATTCAAAATATATCTGCATACGCAGCACAATATCACTGAATGTTTCATCAGTTCCGGACTTGTATGAAGAAATCTGTCAACGTTTTCATGTTTTCTTTGATTTCATTACTGAACGGTCTCCACACCATTGTTCTTCGTATGTGTTGAATGTTTAATTAAATAAAACAATCATTTTGTTTTAAACCACTCATTTACTTTTATAACCAACCGGTTTCGCTCATCTCAAGCTTCATCGGGGTAAAGCATAAAACTGCTTGATTGGTGATAATTTTAAAAATAAATTAGCGGCTTAAAACAAATTGTTTATTTTATTTAATAAATACGTCGAACCACAAAGTAATTGCTTTGTAAGAAAATTTAATATTTAACACCAGCATCAGGAACCCAAAGTCTGTTATTCTACAAAAAAGCCGGGGACGCCCGAGGAAGACATGGGCACGATCAAGTGAATCAAATACTCGAGTCGGGCCATGTCAGAAGTCGGAATAACAGAAAAGAATGTATGAGGCGTTATATGAATGTGAATGAAGCAAGAAGTGTATGCCAAGATCGAGTTGTTTGGCGGTCCGTCCTCTCTGCCTACCCCTGCGGAGAAACGGCGTGATGGTTAGTTAGTTAGTTAAAAAAATTGTCTTAACATATTTGTTTATTTTGATATTTTGAATAACTTATTAATTAATCTTTTTCTGTATTGCATTGCACTCCTGCATACTTTCTGTAATAGAGAATAATAATAATAATTATTATTGTAAAGAATCTTCTTAAACCGTTCTCTTATCATTCATAAAATATGATCAAATTTGATTTTGTTTTCGGACTTATTCCTGTTTTTCTGTTTCAGCGTATTTATACTGATGGGGCCAGAGAAAACAGAAATTTAATCTTGCACAAATCTAAAATTGGTTCTTTTTCAATTTTGCCTTTGTAAGCAGAGATAATGGAAATAACATTCGCTCAAGTACGTTTGAGGATAGCAGCGGCGGCTCGTGACTTTTGAGTGAGCTAGAGTGCTAAAATTGAAAATACGACGTTTTAGATTGAAAAATACCACGTTTTGATGTTATTGAAGCCGAAAATGATTTAAAAAAAAAAAAAATTTTCGGCTTCAATAACATCAAAACGTGGTATTTTTCAATCTAAAGCATTCGTATTTTCAATTTAGCACTCTAGCTCACTCAAAAGTCACGAGCCGCCGCTGCTATCCTCAAACGTACTTGAGCGAATGTTATTTCCATTATCTCTGCTTACAAAGGCAAAATTGAAAAAGAACCAATTTTAGATTTGTGCAAGATTAAATTTCTGTTTTCTCTGGCCCCATCAGTATAAATACGCTGAAACAGAAAAACAGGAATAAGTCCGAAAACAAAATCAAATTTGATCATATTTTATGAATGATAAGAGAACGGTTTAAGAAGATTCTTTACAATAATAATTATTATTATTATTCTCTATTACAGAAAGTATGCAGGAGTGCAATGCAATACAGAAAAAGATTAATTAATAAGTTATTCAAAATATCAAAATAAACAAATATGTTAAGACAATTTTTTAACTAACTAACTAACCGTCACGCCGTTTCTCCGCAGGGGTAGGCAGAGAGGACGGACCGCCAAACAACTCGATCTTGGCATACACTTCTTGCTTCATTCACATTCATATAACGCCTCATACATTCTTTTCTGTTATTCCGACTTCTGACATGGCCCGACTCGAGTATTTGATTCACTTGATCGTGCCCATGTCTTCCTCGGGCGTCCCCGGCTTTTTTGTAGAATAACAGACTTTGGGTTCCTGATGCTGGTGTTAAATATTAAATTTTCTTACAAAGCAATTACTTTGTGGTTCG
>JAHDVE020002814.1:0-53144 GCA_022606495.2 Halesus radiatus
CAAACTATTTAATATTTTCTGATTTTGAGGTTCAATCTTATGTAAGTATTTAAGTTTAACATATTTATATTATATTATTAATTGTTTTTGTGTTTAATTCGTAGATATTAAGTTCTGCAAGTAATTTTAGTTGTTATTATTGTGACAGCTGTTTCGGCGTTTAAGACCACGAAAAAAAAAATTATGTCTGTTTTGGTGTAATCTAAACTTTCGCTAACCTTCTGATAATTTTAGGTTGCACTGAAAACAAATGAGTATCTTCTCATTGACTGACAAAATTTGACACCTCCTATCTCAGAACTAGGTAAGGTGAAGTTAGAACCTTGTCAAACCAAAGTGACGATATGGTGCCAGTGGCCTGGATCAGGTACCCGGGAGTCGGTAACTGGATAAAACAGAAAAGTGACAAAACAGAACATGATAAAATAATAGGTTAGGTTAATTAGATTCTTTCATCAATTTTCTTCGATATTTTATTTTGTCTCTGTTTTGTCCCTGTTCTGTTTTTTTTTTCATGGAAACCTGTGAGTCCGGTGTACACTGTGGAACCGGTAGACAAACCCAGCCGAACACCCTGTGGAATCTCTGGTACTGTAATAACAAGACAATAATAATAAATAAATATAACATCACGTAGTTAGCAGTTGTTACTCACATTGAGGAATACATCTTCTCCCCCTTCGGTCCTACGGTCTGGTTCTGCAGCCTGGTCTTCACCAGGTCCAGTGGGAAGACGCAGGACACCCCGATGATACCCGCGATGCCGCCATTGATGATCTTGGGGAGAAGTCTGAGGGAAAATAAATATAACCTGTTTTTATTTTTCACATTAACTGAAAACATTCTGATAATATTAAAAAATCTCAAAATGAAACATGAAACAGTAAAAACAAAGAAAATACAAAGGTAACTGTCACATCTGGGACTCGAACCCAGGATCGAACTCATCGGTTTGATATTTTATTTGAGATTTGTTAATATTATCTTCAATGATTAAAACAAGGGTTTATAAGCTAATATTAATCCTAGACTTGTAGAAAAGGTCAATAGATGTCCCATATAAATAAAAATCGTATAGGTGTATCCGAGACACTATCCAGATTGTAAATAAATTCGGGTAGAATCTTGCGGTCAATATAGAAAGATAGCAGCCAAAAATATATGAGAATCAATTGGAGATGATATTGACAGTTCTTAAAATATTATATCGATAAAAAAACGGAGAACAATGGGGTGGCATTGGTTCAATTGATTAGAGCGCAGGTACAGGATAGACCGAGGTCTTGGGTTTGTGTCCCAGATGCGACCGTTACTTTTTTGTTATCTGTGTCTTTTTTGTTTCATATTTCATTTGAGATTTGTTATTAAAAAAAAAATATTACAATGAGGTATATAAGCTTCAATAAGTTATTCAAATAAAAAATTAATATCGGCTTTCAAATCCAATAGATTTTGTCAGCTATTCTACTTATAGCACGCCTTTTGCCTTTGGCCAATGATTTTTCTCTCTCAACCAAATGGGAAATGGGGTAAGTCAAAAGCCAGCGCTCGCTTTTACAATGCAGCAGACATAAATAATAAAAATAAAGGGAAATATGGTATGGAAGCGTGCCGACCAAAGTGCAAACACTATCAAAGCGGCGTTGTGCATAAATGAAATTTGCAAACAATTTTGTTTGCGTGAATTCATACTAATAATGGTTCATGACCTGTGATATTTGCATAAATGTCTCTAGCGCTATCTGGTGTAATAGTTCGCAGAGTTACCGACAGATGTCACTACAGCATAGGTTCATCCTCACTTTGTTAATACTAGAGGTACGGGCTCTCGAGGCTCACTTGAATTTCACCACGGAACAATTGCGTTGAGATTACTAACTACAGGACATTAATCTCGAGGCTGTATTATATATAAAGTCAATGTTTGTAGGTGTATCCACCATAGACTAAAAAACTACTGGACCGATTTACGTGCGGTTTTTTGAAAAATAATCCGCAGCCTAAAGAAAGTTTATAGCTATTGAAATCCCCGATATGACTACTAACCCTCACTATCTAAGTGTACTGGGTAAAGGTAGGAGTAGACGTAGGGGTAGGGATAGGCGTACGGGTAGGGGTAGGGTTAGGGGTAGGGGTAATGGTGTGGGTAGGGGTAAAGGAGCGGGTAGGGGTGGGGCTAGGGGTAGAGGTAGGGTAGGGTAGAGGTAGGGTAGGAATAGGGGTAGGAGTAATACATCCGAACTCTCCTCCAAACCATTCAAAAGCCCGGACAACGTCAGGTTCTTCAGCTAGTATTAAATAAAGACAAAATGATTGTTGTAAACACGATTCATTGAGTTATACTCACAACAATAACATATCTCCGTTGTTTCTATTTTTATGGCAACAAAGGATGAAAGTGGAGTTGGGGGAGGGTGATGACTGATGACGATAGAAAAATCGTTGGGTAAGTTCATAATAAATAATAACATACAAAAACAATACAAAATAACTATTTTCCCACATCACTGGTAGAAGAGTGATAAGAAGTACGCAATATCAAAAAAATACGGAAAATCTGATAACATTTTAGAATCTCAGTTGCATTGACTCAAACGTTTTTAAACGGTACCTACCTAATCAAATATTTTTTATTGGCCCGTGTTATTGGTTTGTACCATTATCAGTGCCAATTCGACAGCAGATTTTTAATTGAATGTGATTTACGATCGCGGACTAAATTCTTCGTAATTGGACTATACCATAAATGATTACCACATTGGCAATCCATCTCAGATTTCGACATTATTTATAATTGTGCTAAAGTTCACTAGTTCGGTTATTGTTTTGGATTCATCTTTCATTAGATAGGTACCTACAAGAAAACAAATTATTTTCAGATTTAATTCCTAACTTTATGTGCACAAGAAATGATGATTGATTTTCAATGTAAAGGTAGCAGAATACGTACTAAGTCTTATTTTTGAGAGTTAAATGGATACTTCAAAGCTCTATAGATCATGATGAAAATGTCGCGACCTAAAAACAGTTTTGTTGATCTATAAATTTCAAACAGAAAAACCAGTGGAAATTTCATGATGTTAGAGGTAGCAATTATAGAGTTTTCGCTGCTTCGGAAAATCAGCTGTCTACTTTAAAGTTAACGAGTTATACATGGGATATGAAAATTGATAAAAAAAATATATTTATGGTGCAGAAAAGCTGCTTTTTCGAGTTTTTGTTTTATTATTTTTTTATTCATTTTTATCCGCTGAACGCCGGCGTTTACGATCGGCAATGTAAAAAAATCATTTCTCTGAATATTAGTAGCTATTCTGGGGAAACTACTTATGATAGATAAATACAATACATAAACACATTATCTGGTAAGACGGTACAATTTACAAAAACATCATTTTGAAAAAAAAAACAAGTTATTACGAAAATAGATTCAGACGGGTCGCGTGGAAATTTACCCTCGGCACACTACGGAAGTATTAGATCGCGGGCGCTCGGCGTTCCAAAGGTTCATCGTGTGTTCTAATAAATGTACAAACATACGTAATATCGGTAGTGTTTGGGAATTACCCGATAACAGCATTTTTAGTTATTTTCGTTGAGTGTAAAAATGAGGTTAATGATACACTTATTTACGAATGGTAAAATCTTGATACCTGTATTTAATTGGAAAACGCCCTGAACACCATGATCATGTGATGATATGTTAACAATTCCAACGGTTAGTTTGGTCAAAACATGACAAAAGATCTTGACATATTGACATACCGTTTTGCACTTATCAAATTAATGCCAAATAGCACCGATATGTACGTTTTTTTTTTTTTTTTAAATTTAATATAAATCAAATTTAATAATGTTATTATTAAGTTCTGCAAGTATTTTTAGTTGTTATTATTGTGACAGCTGTTTCGGCGTTTAAGGCCATTTTCAAGCTGTCACAATAATAACAACTAAAAATACTTGCAGAACTTAATAATAACATTATTAAATTTGATTTACATTAAATTTAAAAAAAATTAAATGGAGTTCTACGAAGTAACACAAAAACAATCAATAGATATGAATGTTTGTATATTTATTAGAAATTATTGACATTGAGCAAACATTTAAAAATGTTATAATTTTTTTGTTAAAATTCAAAGTAAACATTTATATTTAATTTATTGAAGCTTATAAACCACATTGTAATATTAAAAATTATCAAAATTACGGAAAAAAAACAGGTCTCATTAGCTCAGTGGTTAGATCATTGTAAGAAAGGGTCCTAGGTTCGATTCCCAGATGCGACTGAAACCCTTGCATTTTATAGATTTGTTAATCCCTTCTTCAACGATTAAAAATGTAGAGCTTAAATCGTCGATTGAATCACAGTTTCGCAATACTTTAACGCGAATTTAGTCATTAGAGTGGAGGGTCGTTGAAATTATTGTGGTTGCAGATTATTATTATGTTGGCTCGAGGTCTTCGAGACTGGGGCAACAGCACTATTCATTTCTAGTCATCATTATTGATGCGCGCCATTAGTTAATGTTGTTAATATACACCTAATGATGTATGATGTAACCGAGTGCGACATGTTGGCACGTGCCTATATCAACTGTCTGGCACCTTGCACTATTTCACGGTATGTGCGTGAGAGAGCAATCATTAGTCCGTCAATTTAATTAACAGTGAATTACCGTGGGATAAATTCCAATAGGCATTTTGACCAGGGTTAATGATTTATTATTTAACAAATGAAATATTATCACTGTTTTCAGTGTTAATAATAAAGTCGAATGCTTTTGTCCGGGGGAATTTATGGGGAGGTTATCGAAGTTTTTATACTGAATACCAGTGGCGTGCATTACATAAAGTTTGAAAAACTGTGCCAAAAAGAAAAACGCACCATTAAATAAATTAAAGATTGTGTGTCAAAATGATTTTTTCCATGAATTTGGTAAGGAACTTGTATGCTTATTTATTCAGTTAGGCACACAAATCAGCGGGAAATGATAATAAAATGGTCATTTACAAATATTCAATGCATAATTCATACATGAACATGAAAAACTACACACAGCCGACACAGAGCAATGCACGCCACTGCTAAATACATAGATCTAATCTTCGTTTATTTCTAAAATTTAATGATACAAATAATAATGTTATACCGATAAAACTATGCCGATTACTATTATTATTTACAACTAGCTGAAGTACCCGGCGTTGCCCGCGATTATGAATGGTTTGGAGCAGAGTTTGGAGGTTGTTACGTGTTACCCCTACCCAGTAATTGGGTTGGGAAAGGGGGTGGTTTTTAGAAATCTCATGCAAACAGTGACCTTCCTCTTGTTTCGAAAGTCAAGTGTGCAAAATTTTATGAAGCTCGGAATAAAACTGTAGATTTGTATGCAAAACAAATACACACCGTCCGGGACATTCTTCTTTATATAATGAAATATAAAAGAAGATAGCTCAATCGTGTAGTTTTCATACTATTTTGATCAACATTATTCTGTACCTACGAACATAGAAATCGATAGAAAATACAGGGCGTACCGGACAAACTTTGACCAGCGATTCCTGACATTTTTTGTTGTAAAATGGTTCTATTTTGGTCTCCGGTGACATTTTTTGTTGTAAAATGGTTCTATTTTGGTCTCCGGTGACATTTTTGTTGTAAAATGGTTCTATTTTGGTCTCCGGTGACATTTTTGGTTGTAAAATGGTTCTATTTTGGTCTCCGGTGACATTTTTTGTTGTAAAATGGTTCTATTTTGGTCTCCGGTGACATTTTTTTGTTGTAAAATGGTTCTATTTTGGTCTCCGGTGACATTTTTTGTTGTAAAATGGTTCTATTTTGGTCTCCGGTGACATTTTTTATTGTTTTTTTTTCTCATTCTCAATACGTCACGGGTATTATTTGTTTTAACCAAATTTGTTTTGAAATCTCATAACTTCCGTCACTTTTTGGAGATTTCGAAAAACTAATTTTACTGCCGTTATTAACTCTTTAACTATAATATATTTTCATCAAAAAATTAGGAGACAAACTCATTGAGTTAATATTGATTCCATTCACACAAGCTAACATTATTATCACCTGCTGTTTACTTTCCGAGGTAACAACGTGTTCTGTCAACTTAACACCAGTGAACGTGAAAACATCAATAACGTAAAGTAAACAATCGGAAATAAACGGATCACGATTACAATATTAGTGCGACACGATAAAATGCTCGTTGTTACTTCTGGAGGAGTAAGAATATTGTTTTCGTCAAATATTTGCGATTCTTCTTCTGAAAAAGATTTAAATCTAGATATGGGTTGGTTGGTTAAAAAAAAAATATTCTGGGTTTAGAGCAATGATCAATGTTCACAAAGACCAATTCATTTGTATTTCCTTAACTTTTAATTTTAAAGAAAAAAAATGATCTTTTATAGGTATCTTTATTTCATTCGTTCCCACACATATAGAAAGAAAGGGTTTTAGATTAAAATTTACTTGAACAATTAGAAATTAATAAACGAACGAATGATCCTAATATAACATAAATTAATAAAGTAAGGAAAATTATATATTCACCGTTTCTCAGTATGTTCACACTATCAAAACAATGATAACGCATTTAAATAAATCAATTAAGAAAACATTATCATTTAAATACGGGGAAACACATTATGAATGTAAAAACCTCACAGAATAGAGAATTTTAATTATTTTCTAAATCGGTTTTACCGATAATAAATCATTATTTTTAAAAACCCGTCCAAATTAGAATGGGGTGGGAGTGAATAAAATCGTATAAAGAAGTCGTCACGATGTGGATTAACCGTAGTTTGAAAATGGCCTTGAACGCCGAAACAACTGTCACAATAATAAAAATTAAAAATAATTGCAGAACTTGATAATAACATTATGAAATTTGATTAGCATTAATTTAAAAAATAAATAAATGAATTTCTACGAATTCAGCATAAAAACAATGAATCTTTATTTTATTTCAGTAAAAACACATACCATATCAAAACATATCAAAGTAAAAAGTATGAGTGTTTGAAATAGCCGTTTTCATGGCATATTTGAGGGAAATGGACCACTTTTATAAAAAAAATATACACAATGCTTAAATCTACACCAAACACATATCCATTCTACATTTCTATATAATTGAATTTGGTTTATTATGGTTTTCCTGAAAAGTCGTAAAAGTACAGTGCCCTCCGGGAAACAGGTTGCACTGGGACGGGAGTGCTCCTGGCTGGGGTGGTGTGGTGCATTCGAATCGTATCGCATCTTATCGTTCATCTGTATGGTAGGTACTTTAAAAATTGTAAAATGCAAAGAAGTTTTATGAGATTTATCTAGATCCATCGAAGGTCATCTACATACATATTATGTATGACCTTTGTGAACATAATATGTTATGAACGAACAGACTTATTTGTACCAGAAAATTCTTGATAATATAATAAATACTTTCACGGTCATATCAGAATGTTATCTGATTCTATTTATCTTATTTTAAAATACTGAGATTATACGTGACCACTCATATTTGTCAGATCTATCTAATGATAACTAGAGCGGCAATAATACATATTAATTTTAATTACGAGTATCTAAAATCAAATTTGTCCAATTATCGAGGAAGATCCAATCGCTTATTCATGTTGATAATTTAACATTCTCAAAATCTTCTTCTTCTATTATATAAAGAAGACTATCCCGGACGATCGGCGTGTTTGTTTTGTATACAAATCTACAGATTTTTTCCGAGATTGATGAAATTTTGCACACATGACTTTCGAAACAAGAGAAAACTGTCTAAATGAGATTTCATTAAAACCACCCTCTTTCCCACCCCTTAAAGCAGAATTTTGGTATTTCCTGGTGAAATTTGGCATACTCGTACTTGACGTTCAAAATAAGAGGAAAATTACTGGGTAGGGGTAAGAAGGGGTAACACATCACAACCTCAAAACTTTACTCCAAACCATTCATAACCATGGGCAACACCGGGTACTTCAGTTAGTCTTAAATATAAATAACCCGTAGACTCAGAAACAATGAATTGCCTTTTCTCAATCAACACTACTAATTATGGGTACCATTCTCCACTGTCCAGAGTGTCGACACTTGTTAACTCAAGAAAAGGGCCTTGAAATTTTTGGTACTAGTCTAAATGATTGTCAGGCTTTACGAAAATAAACTTCGAAGATTATCATTTAGCGTGTCTAAAATCATGGACTATACCAAAACCTTGTTCAGGCTTTGACTTGAATGTTCTCACAAATGCATATTTTTGTCATTGCTTCATTCATGTATTATGTGTGTGTACTGGTCTTTTTCTGTAGGTCTAGTTTATCTCATTTCGTGTTGTGTTTTGTGTAATTGCACAATGGTCCGTTCATAAAAAAAATAATTTAAAAAAATTGAAATCTGACTGTACGAAGCTCGCAAAATTTGCACAAATATTTTTGTTTCTATTTTATATTTCAATCATCAACTATGGAGATTTGAAATATCAATTTGAGTGTCAAGAAAGGTTGTTGAAAATCAGGTGAATCCGGGTAGTAACTACTAGTAACATCATAGAAACAAAGGTAAATATGGCATGGAAGCGTGTCGACTGTCGCCGAGCCACGTAACATATTACTATAATAATCGTAATATTACGTTGATCTATAAAACAATGAGACCGTTAAATGGCGGGAAAGACGGTACTGTTTACCAACAGCAATTAAACAAATTTCAATTCATAAATAAAAACAATATTAAAAAAGCAGGGGAACTCACTCCCGACATCGATGCTCTATATATACCATAGATTTAGTGTTAATTGTGCAAGTCTGATGATGCCCGTGATAAGCAGGGGAACTCACTCCTGACATTGATGCTCTATATATCCATAGATTTAGTGTTAATTGTGGAAGTCTGATGATGCCCGTGATAAGCAGGGGAACTCACTCCTGACATTAATGCTCTATATATCCATAGATTTAGTGTTAATTGTGCAAGTCTGATGATGCCCGTGATAAGCAGGGGAACTCACTCCTGACATCGATGCTCTATATATACCATAAATTTAGTGTTAATTGTGCAAGTCTGATGATGCCCGTGATTGGGTGAAACCGGTCCGGTTGAAAATAAATTAGTGGAAAAAAGTTACAAGGGTTTTTAATTTAAAAAAAACATTTTAATATGGAATTCTATCATGAATTGACAGTTTCAAAAGTAGTTGTTACCCGTGAAATCACTGGATGTAACCAAATACTGGCAGCTTCTGACATTTTCCATAGGTACATTAAGGTGGAAAAATGCTACACTAGCACCTCTAGCGACCCGGGATGTGTGAATAGTTTATGCTCATACATTTGAATAGATTTTCCGTGAAGCATATTTATAATAAATCATAGAAATCGAAAATTCACAAAATAAATATTTGGTAACCTACATATGACTTTACTGATTTTTGCTTATAAGTGAAAAATAGGCTATAGGGGTTATTGGGTTTGTACTACCAGTTAAACGGCTCTCCGCTCGGTATGGTGGTTTAGAAAGGGAATAAATATTTTTCTTTAATTTCTTATTTTTAGACTTTTTTTAGCTAAAAAATCCATTAAAATGTATGAACAAACGAATTCGTCCATCCCAGGCTGTATCGAACGTACCGGCGCGTCTCATTATATAACCAAGATGACGCTACTTTACGGAGTATTTACATACCATACCCTCCACGGTGCGCGCTAGACTGACAGAGGCGGGGCACGAGGCGCAGCATTTATGCGGTATCCCCTCCCCGTCGTCCAAGCAACAAGACGGAAGGTGATTGGTCAAACCCATCAAATGCACGAGAGGATTTACAAATGCCCCGGTAAAAACGCAAACTACCAAAAAATTAAATTTACCTTTACGAGAGTCCCGCTATATTCATCACAAATAACCATATATATATATTAAACAGTGGGACTCTCGTCAACATTTCTGATTATAAATTAGATATACAAATGTTAGCATTACGTAAAGAGTTCTCCCGCACACTGTCGAGATTGGGACCCTCAGAATAAAATTATATGTTTGATTATAATCCTAATAAAAATGGTGGGAAGAAGTGGCTTAAATGAGAGGAAACGGTCGAGTGAGTTCTGTTGCATGAATACAATTAAATGTCGGAAAATAAAACATATATAAACACAAAACGCTATACCAAACGGTACCTCGATAACACGGGGCGGATCGAGCGTTCATCCACAAAAAATGTACCCGGTTCTATCGCGCCCTATAAATACTCCTCAATAGGCAACCGCTGGGCACTCACTCAGTCACATCACTCGAACACGCAACAACCAACTCGACCGCTCCGCTCTACTCGCCTCTTCTCCCCACCTGAACATCTCTAAACCGACTTTGACTCTGAAATTCCTTCACACAACGCCTCTTCTACACTTTGGATAATTCTGGACCGAGTTTTACATGCGTAGCAGCCCGTAGACTGGAAGACCCACCCCTATTTACAGTCAATATAGACGACAAGTGGTCCGATATACAGGCTACTACAGGCGCTAGTGCAAGATATTGCTGAGCGTATTGTCAATCTAAGGTATTTGATGTAATTTTACTTGCGAAGATGAAAACTGAGAATTTTATTTTTAGAGCATCAAAAAATATTACGCATTTCAAATATAGAATAAAAATAATCATCTGGTAAAATAATAAACATTATATATTATAGGTAGGTACTTTGTCTGAACTTGAAAAGATCAGTTCCAATTTTGAAATGTTACATTCGTAATTCGTACGCACAAGGAAGAAGGAAATTACATTGTTTAATGATATAAAGATTATGAAAAGATTAATGCAATGCGAAATAATAAAAAAAACCTTTAATCCATTGTCAAGAATACAGGTTGAAACTATCATGTGTTTTCAGATAAACTTGGATATTGAATTATGTCTGACCTACAGAGATAACGATACTATACATGAACAACTAATTGGAAATCGTAGAATGTTCATAATTTTCAGGTCCTTTAGTGTCCTTACCAGTTAATGATTGTACATTCGTCCTGAAATGATAATAGGGAATGTGGTGGTGGAGTTGTATCTCTGAAAGTGTCGCAGCAGTATTTTTTGGTCAATACGATGATAAATACATAACTAATGTAGTCCCAGACAATTAGGATAGCAGCGTACGTTATTCGCTTCATAAAACACACTTCCATATTGGTGGATGTAATTTACATAGCTCACCAACTGAACTCAAGGCGAACATTTATTGCTGGAGGGCAAACTGTTTGCAGATCGTGCTTACGATTTATTAAACGGGAGTCAAGGCGAAACATTACGAGCAACATATCGGCGATTTAAAAAGAATTCGAATACATTCTAGACAAGGAATTATTACGTATCTCGAATTTCCGATCGGAGTTAAACAAGGAAGCATTACAATAGCTTTTTTATGCTTTCTTTATAATGGACGCGTAAAAGGTACGACAGATAACGATAATACCCTCAGACTTGGCAATTGCAAGAGATTATGGAGCCAATTTTCTGATTTGTTATTTAATCATTTCTTTTTTTTTTTGAAGGTCTGTATATCTATAATCTTCCCATTTTTTTATTCTTTCATTAATAATAGTTGTTTATATTGAACAACAATTATAGAACTTAAAGTCACCCAAATTAAATTAAAATTTTGCCAAAACTAAAAGAATACACATTTAAAATACAAAAAAAAATTAAAATGTCCATACTAATCCAAAAACAATGCGCACCAGACGTCAGGTGTTTCAAATGCAATGGTACCAACATAACACGGTGTTTTGACGAGATGATTTTTTATTCAGTTTTAAATAACGATTTATAAATTCTACTAATAATAATAATCGGATGATTTTTATAGCGCCGCTTTTGTGAGAAATCACCTCAGGGGCGCTGTACAAATATTACTTCCTATTCTTATATTACGTCTATTCTACGAATTTATTATTATTATTATTATTATTTTTATTTTTTTTTCAAATTTTTTTTTCAAATTCAATTTTTCAAATTTTTTTCAATCATGTATCAGAGGATAAAAAACTAATACTGTACTAGTAAAACAAGTACGAATGGTCACATTAATTTTATCATAGGAATGGTGCCTATCTATGGTTTTCAGTCGCTAAGAGAAAATACTGACCGATAACGAAAATGTAGGCAAATGTAGTTTGTAGTCAAATAAATTACGAAAAAAACTATTTTTGGAAACGGTTACATATTATCTATTGATTTTTGTTGTGCCTACGGAATATAGTTCTCATCTTTTGTATACAATTTATATTATTATAATCAGCGGCGGTTCGTGGTCGAAATCAATGGGAGTTCAACATTAAAAGATTTTAAAAAAAGGAAAGAATATTGGCAGATATTCATAGGAAGAACCGTTTCTATGAGCAGATTTTCTTCCTCATCGAATATTATATATTAAGTCAGTTCATTTAAAAAGTTTGTGTGGAAAGATAGGTATTAGATATTAAAAAAAAAATATTATTTTAAGACGGCCACAAGCATTACGAGAAAAATCATAAGTTTATATTTGTGAGGGGATTTATTTAGTGACGCACGTTCCGGCACCGTTCGAAACCGAATTTATGTTGTATGAAATATCCTATAATTTTTTAGCTCCCTGTGTGCATTCCGGGATTCGGATCGCGCTGTGTTCCTATTCCCTATTGGTGGATTTTTTTACTATGGAGACTTAGCGCGCTTTTTAGGAATTTGTACTGGAAAATACTATGGAGTAGTGGCGCGCCGTTCAAACTGTATTAAAATTATAATCGAAGTAGTTCTTGTTCGCTGTAGTTTTTCTTTGGGAGATCACCGCACAACCGCACAACCGCACAACCGCTCATTAGAGAAAACCGCCACTGATCATAAAATTTTACAGACAAAAAGCGATTTTCCTTAGTTTTTAGTTTCTAAGATAAAATATTGATCAATCGAAATAATATAAAACAAATTACGAAAAAATCTTTTTAAGGCTGTGGGTTAATATATACTATTTATCCTCCAATCAAAATAAGTTTTTTTTTTCTTCATACCATGCACTTTATTTCTATCATTTTTTTTATCATTATGACAAGTCATTTATAAAAACTGGATTAAGTACTAATAAAAAATTACTTAAGGCATATTGATTTTAATGAAAAGTATCATTCAGAAACTTAAGCATTCATATTATTATTGTTTTATTATGTAAGTATTTGACATATCGCTTAAAATAATTATTTTTAAACATTTTAACTATTTTTTATTGTTCGACAGATTACTCATACATTTACAGTACAACATTTCTTATTTTAACATTCTAAACATTTGGGAAGTTAGGTACTTATATTAAAAAAAGTTTTAAGGTTATTTAAAGAATAATTAAATATATCTACTGTTTTAGAAATTTCATTCGATAGCACTATTCATCTTGTCATGGCCATGCAGTGCTAGAACATCGGTTATGCGGAGTGGTATTTGTATGTATGTACACAATTTATGGGAAGTGTGGGATTGCATCAACCTCCCTGCATTCAGGAATAAAGAATAAATTAAATGAAACTATTTCAAACATTATATTTTCTTTGGAAATATAATCACCCAACATACTTTATCTTCAAGAAGGCGTTGAACGGTAGCTGATGGTTTGCAAGGCAATTTATTGTAACTAGGTTATTCACATAATTACTTTCTATTAAGTAATTAAAAAATAATAACAGTGACGAATGTCCTGAAGTTTGAAGGGGCTTATGAACATCAACTTGAAGAAAATAGATAAATTATTATTAAATTATTATAAAAGAAATAAATAAATTATTTCATAAAAAATATCTTCTATTATATAAAGAAGAATGTCCCGGGCGGTGTCTGTTTGTTTCGTATACAAATCTAGTTTTATTCCGAGTTGATGAAATTTTGGACACATGACCTTCGAAACAAGAGGAAGGTCGTCACTGTCTGCATGAGATTTCGAAAAACCATCCCCCCCCTTAAAGCAGAATTTTGGAATTTCTACAAGAAATTTAGCACGTTTGATGTTCAAAATGAGAGGAAAATTACTGGGTAGGGGTAACACAACCATTTACAACCCCGGCCAAAGCCGGGTACTTCAGCAAGTATATATATATATATATAAAACCCTTAGCAGCGTATATTACATACATGTTTTTTAAAATTTAAATCTATAGGCTATATTATTTAGAAAATTACTGCACCTACTCGCAAGTGGTATTAATTTTTTCGGACCATAAACTTAATAGCACTTGGAGGTAGGTACCGATTAGAGATATATACCTGGCAATAAATTTTAAGAAAGAAAAAAAAAATTATGTTCTAATACACGCTGCCGCGTTAAGGGTGTAGCAATAATAATAATAATTGAATGATTTGTATAGCATCGTTTTAGTGAAAAATCAGCTCAAGGATGCTAATGCAGGTCAACAAGGCACTTCAAAGCGTGTAGTACTGTGAAATAATTTATTAAGCATTTATTATCACTAGTAATGGAATCAGTCTCAAAAACTACATTGTTAGATAAGAAGTGAAGGAAAAAAACACAATACCACAAAATATAATACATGGCCTCTGAACAAAATAAAATTTAATTCAATATATGTATTGTAAGTACACAAGTATATGTCCATAATATACTGTGCCTAGTAACCTAGTTAAATGCACATGGCTACTAGCAAATAGGTGCAGTCTTCTAAAGTTTAAAACTATGAGTATAGTTACTGTAAATGCCACAATAAGAGGGAGCGAAGATCTACAGATCTCCTGGTCAATGAAAAATAGATCAATGGATGACTCCATTACTTGGGAACTATACATACTAGGGGTAGAATATACATATTTGGAATAAACTTCCCTCGGCTCTTATTAATCTCCAGAAATTGACTGAATTTAAACGGGTTTTAAAAACGAAATTATCTAAAAAAACTCCTGTTGTCGACAAATTTTATCTTCACTTCAATTTATTATAATAACCCATTATCCGGTAGTTGTTTAGTTTCAGTTTCCTCTTGTTTTACTTTTATGTAAACTCAGTTATTGCTGAACATAACCCTGACTCCTGTCTTAAAATGTTGCTATTTTTGAAATGTTATTGTGAATACATTCTCTTTGTATATACTGTATAATATTTTGTATTTTTATTAGATGAATATGTACCTAAGCAGGAGTAATGTTAAGAATAAGTAAGAATGTATATAATGTGTCAAGATATGTTTGTGAATAGAGTATGAAAGAAGCACCGTAGGAATTATTATTAGAAGATTAAGAAAATACTCAATTAGATTAATATTATCAACAAGTAGCTAATTGAAGAGAAATTAAATAATCTATGGAATGATTGTTAGCAATTAATGTCGGTGGAATTCTTGGAATTTAAGACCACCCATTGAAATAGATTAACTTTATCACTAAATAAGGAGGTCGGACAAGCAAAAAGCAAAAGCAGTGGGTGGAAAAATGAATGGTTTGCTTTGTGTCAAATTTGTACAATTTTAAATAATTTGAAGAGAAATACTACTTCACAGTTACTAATAAAGAGTGGGTACTCTCTGGGAACAAAATTAATAAAAATCATACTTTAAACAAAAACCAAAATTGAAACCATCATTTCTTAGAATCAAATAATATCAATCTTTAATATTTTTTTATAAATTGTGGTAAATTTATTTTATCCTAAACAAGTGGAAACATATCGTTTGATGCGATTTTCGTTATTGTATAAATGATTTAATTAATGTTGTACTTTAAAATAGAAAGCAAATAGTTTGTACAATACATATTGAAAAACATTGGCATAAAATTTACTTACGCGAATTGCTTAGGTGGGTTGCCGGTGCTTGTCATGGTTCTTTTGTATATAAAAACTTTGACTATTTAAAAAAACAATAACTGTATTATTATCTCCGTGTATTATTTTTTCACTTGATATAAAACCGGTTGTGGCTTTACTCGACAAATTATATAATATTAGAACATTCAATCGATTTTTGATCAACTGTCAAATCCAAATGTCTGAGACTGGCAATGGATTCTGGAGTCGATGAACTGGTTAAATCATTTATTACTGTGAACAATGTTGGGGTAGGGATAGGCTTTTTTAATGTGAAATGATTTGAGTCAAACAATTCATTAATGATAGTTAAGGCAGCACAATTTCAGAGATGACAGATCCCGCGCAACACGAACTCCGTACTTCCAACTTTCCGCAAAACTCGCTGAAACGAAACTGAGAAAAGTCAGAAGTTGAAACAATCAAGTATACGTTTCATAAGACAACATAAGCTTATTTTTTTTCTTCTCTTTCTAACGCATGACGTAAAATGAAAAATTAATTATGTGCATAGTTGAAGCTTATACCGAAACGTCGTAGTAACTTTAATGTCGCCATACGTAAAAGTAGTTTCGTATCGAAATAAATGCGTAAAATAGTATAGGATTATTTTGCTCCTTTTTTATATATTATATTTTTGTTAAATGAGTTTATTTTAAGCTATTGAAAATTATGTGCATTGATCGTATTTTAAAAATATTAATTCGTAGTTTAATTCTTCCTGGCTATACCAAACATTGCATTTACAGGATCGATAGGATGCTGGAGGCGGCTGTCATGGTAACACGGTCTTGCTACCTATATCATATGTGCGGCCCGCCCTTTTTCAGCTGCGCGAAAATTACATTAGTGGAAGCTGGAAGCGCAAATCGGAATAATTGGATTTATTTAGATTTTCTCCGAATCTTTATAAGATAACAAGTCATCAGGGATTATCTGAAATGGAGGTGTAAAGCGTTAGTCGCGAAATAAAAATGAATCGGTAAGTATTCGCATGGTTTGCTCTTTTTGCAATTTATTCTGATCATTTATTTATTTCAGCCATGATGCTTTCTAGAGACATAAATATTATTGAAAGTTTAACAGGTCTCCTATAATTTTCATGAAAATTTACACATTGTTATTAGAGTGAAGAGTGGAAATTAGAATTAGTTGACAAAATTACATTAATTATTATTTCTCTTATTGCTTTACAATTCTTTCTGTAAAAGGAGCCAATTTATTGAGTGAATGAAAACAATGCATTCCTACATAGATAGTATGCATTGTTTTTTAATATTTAAAAAAAATATTATTTATGTAGTGAATTTTTTAAATTAAAAAAGCAATATAATATTACTAGGTAGTAAAATAACAATGTTAGGTAGGCACCTAACATCTTTTCTTTTTATCATTTTCATTGAGAAATAACTATTTATTTAATTTCCTCTACAGATTGCGACTAAGGAAGGCCATTCAAATCATAATTGTTACATTTCTGAGTCTGGCAAATGGAGCAATAAACCCAAATTACTACAATATTGGAGGAGTTTTGTCCAGCAACGAGTCGCAATTTTTCTTCAGGGAGACTATTGCCGTAAGTTAAAAATAATGACACTAATATTTTAATATTTCATTTTATCTGGTTTTCTTTTACAACCTTATTAGTATTATACAGTTAATATTTTAAAGTAAAAACTTACTTAATTTTCTAAACTCGTAAAGATATAGATATAAGGAGTAAATATATAAATAAAAAGTGTTTATAACCTTCGTACCGATGTTTATATAAATGTATGTATAAATAATTTTAAAAAAAAAAATAAAAAAATAAAAATATTGCCTTTATGTTTACTGAGCCCAAATTCCATGTTAAAATGAATTATTTTTAATATCAATAGAAACCAATATAATTTTTTTTTAAATTTAATGTAAATCAAATTTAATACTGTTAATATTAAGTTCTACAAGTATTTTTAGTTTTTATTATTGTTGCAGCTGTTTCGGCAATCAAGGCCATTTTCAAACTGCGGTTAATCCACATTGTGACAACTTATTTATACGATCATTATTTTTTAAATCAATTAATCATTATTCTTTAAAAACCCGTCCAAATTAGAATGGGGCGGGAGTGAATAAAATGATAAAAACTAAAAATACTTGCAGAACTTAATAATAACATTAAATTTTTAAAAATAAAATAAAAGGAATTCTACGAATTAAACATAAAAAACAATTGGCAAATATAATAATAATCCGTATACGAGTATATTATCAAAAACTACCACTATTAGTAGATATCACAGTATATCTATGAATAATGAAATATGCCTTCTATTTTTTTAGCGCCTTAATTTTGAGCAAGCCTATGTTCACCGAGGAGTGACCTATTATGACTTTGCCATACTTATGGACCCAAATCCAATAAGAACGGCTCTGAATGTCTGCAAGGATCTCATTGCGAAGCGGGTAAGTCTAAAATGATGTATAATAGAAGCAATTAATAGGTACTTCCCTCATCTCTGTTGAAATGATAAGATATTCATTTCAATTTTTTTATAAACTTTCAGAAATTTTACAAAATATAAGACAAAAAAATCCCGATAAATTACCTTTTAGTAGTTTGACTAACAGGTGCTTGACATTCAAAACCTTATAATAAATTTACAGCTAAGGAACTTAGATATGTTTGTATAAAATAAAAACATGTAACAAACCAAAATCTTGAAAACATAAATAAATATTTCACAATAATCCCTCTCAAAAATATTTTTACTCATATCTATAAAAAATATAAAAACATAAGTAACAACAATAAATCACACATAAAATAATATTTCCTAATAATCTACTACAAAACGAAGCTAGCAGTCCATAATAGAGTGCTGATACCAACCCTGATGTATGGCAGTGAGGTATGGAACTGGCAGAGGAAGGATGAAAGTAGACCGAATGCTGTAGAAATGAGATCTCTGAGAAGAATGTGTGGTAAAACCATGTATGATCGTGTAAAAAATGTTGAGATTCGTAAAGAATGCAAGGCTGATATAAATGTAATGAGCAAGATTAAGAAAGGAACGCTTAGATGGTTCGGACATGTAGAGCGAATGAACAAAGAAAGGAGTGTAAGGAGAATATATGACGCGAATGTGAATGGAAGAAGAAGCCGGGGACACCCGAGGGAGACATGGCACGATCAAGTGAATCAAATACTTGAGTCGGGCCATATCAGAAGTCAGAATAACAGAAGAGAATATATGAGACGTTGTATGAATGCGAATGAAACAAGAAGTGTATGCCAAGATCGAGTTGTTTGGCGGTCCGTCCTCTCAGCCTACCCCTGCGGAGAAACGGCGTGATGGTTAGTTAGTTATCTACTACAAATAAATTCTTTCAGCTACCCAAGTCTTCAATATATTTATTAACTGTTTTAATATAAAAAAAATTTCAGCAGGGAACATATTTAAACAGCTAGGAATCATGTAATCTAACGTTCTTTGTCCATATTTATTCATATGCTTAGAAACCATTAATCCTTCATTAAAATTGAGACGAGTGTTGTAAGTGTGCTCTAATCTATTTGCATAATATATAGGGTTATTAATGTGCTGAAATATAATTTTGTACCACAGAATTGCTCTTACTGAAAGAATTTTGAAACTGATAAAGTATGGAATATTATGCCTTTGTTCGTAAAACTTTTATGAGCTAATAATTTAACCAATGAATTTTGCGCTGATTGAACATGATTGATATTTGTTTTACGGAAAGTCCCCAGGTTGTATTTCCATACCTTATAACAGATTCACCTAATGATAAATAAATTATTCGAATTGTACAGTTTGGAACAAAGAACTTTAATTTGTATAATCTACTAACAATTGCTCTTAGTGGTACACAATATTTATTTATTTGTAAATCCCACTTGAAAAAATAATCAATCATTAGGACCTAAATAAAGTTTATTTCGAGAGTTGTTTATGTAAATAGAAAATATTGAAACTACCTTGAAACTGGTGTATGCCATTTTCAGAAATTCCAGAAATGTTGTCTGTTATTGTTATGTTATTATGAACTTCAGATATCATTCCATTCTATTTCTAGAACTCAGTAAGCTATTAAAAAATGTAAAGTGATTTTTCCAAAATCCTAAACTTTACTCTAATCCCATTTTTTCCTCCACAATACCCCTTTCCCTCCATAAACTACCTACCACAGCAGAAAGCAACTTCTTCAAAGAAGTCCTTTATTTAAAAAAAGAGAACATTTAAAAAAAAATTTTATGGGTAAAATCAAATACCCTAGACATATAATAATACGCGCAGCACCTGACATTTACCATAATTGGCTCGGGTTGCTAGAGGCGATAGTGTAGCATATTGCCAGTATTTTGACAAAGCTACGTGTGTAATCAAATATATATTTTTTTAATATGAATAGCGCACAAGAGTCCCAACTGCTTCCAACCATCTAGAGCAGGTGAGACTATGGCATCCCCAATCGGAGAATGTTGTGAGGCTGAAGGTATTGGGGAGGGGAAGGAGAAGGGGAAAAGGAAGGTGGGGAGAGAGCCTGGCTATTCAGATCTGGTCACAAACACGACTAAAAGCCATTTCAAGCAACATTTTCAATTCTGAAGATTGAGTGAAGGTCTTTTCACCGGGTGATACTGAGAGTATCTTCCACTCTGGAACATGCGCAAATATACTATATATTATTTATAAATGAAATAATTGTGAAACTGCTCAAATTAATGAAATAAAATTTGTTTGCGCACGCCGGGATTTGAACTTCGGATTCGTAGTCGAGAGCCTTACCCCTCGACCATGGAGGCCGTCAGTATAATATTGTAGATGTCAAAATAGTGGGAATATGCTACACTACCGCCTCTAACGGCCCCGGCTACAGGCTCCAGACAGTATTGCTGTTATAATAAATATTTTATTTTCTTTGTAAACAATTTAGACAGTGCGCGATCAGCGATATTTTAAATGTTAATACAATCAATTAATATATTTAACAGAAAATCTAATAAAATAATAATAATAATACTTGGATGACTTGTATAGCGCCATTTTTGTGAAAAATCACCTCAAGGGCACTTTTAATGTTAAAATGTTTGAAAAAACCAATTCGTACAACTCGGGCCGCTAGAGGGCGCTAGTGTAGCATGTTGTCATCAAATGTCAAGATCTGGAAGTATTGTTATTTAAGAGTATTTGGTAAAATCTAGTAACCAAGTACCTACCCCAAATTTCTTACAATATGCATCTTCATTAATATGATTATTTTCCAGGTTTATGCAGTGGTAGTGTCCCACCCTCTGACGGGTGAGCTCTCTCCAGCTGCCGTCTCCTACACCAGCGGCTTCTATCACATCCCTGTCATAGGCATCTCCTCGAGAGATTCGGCCTTCTCCGACAAGAACATCCACGTGTCGTTCCTGCGAACAGTGCCCCCCTACTCACATCAGGCTGATGTTTGGGTCGACCTGCTCCGACATTTAAACTATATGAAGGTCATATTTATACACAGCTCGGATACGGACGGTCGGGCTTTGCTCGGAAGGTTAGTATTTACTTTAAAGAGTACTATAAATTATGAATGTGTGCGATGCGTAAGTTATACAAAATTCAAAAATCAATTTTATGACGAAAAAAGATGCAACAGATTTATTAACATCTATGCGGATGGCCAAGAACTATTGTTTGAAAGAACGTTTTTTGTTATACTTGTAGCCATAATATCTACTATAGTAATAACCCCGATAGATAAATTACTGCACAAATAAGTTTTGTATTTGTAGGTTGCATGTATTCAGTGCAAAAAAAAAAACAGTTGTCGAAGTAAGTAATAACAGACAGAGTTGGCGGCAGAATTTCCTTAAATACCGTTACGGATGAATTAATATTATTATTGCACTACCAGTGTAAGATTGTCGGCAATGTAAAACATTCCTATCCACCAGGTACTATGTAAAATTGTCATAAAAAGTCATGCGAAAATTGGGTTTTTCAATTTTGTTCCCTTTTTACATCTTCTTTTGTATTACTACCCTCATCGTCAATTTTGTTTTAAAAACCAATAAAAATGTACGAGTACTTTTTTTCCATCGGGGACATGCGGTATGGATTAAAAAAATTCAATTAAAAAATAAAAAGGGTTTTTAAGAATTACAATTAAAAAATACCTATTTATGATATAATGAGTAACGGCTATAAGGAGCAGATTTAGTTGGTCCCTTGGTGCGGTGCTCGTTATAACCAAGTTTGTCTGTACCTCCTTAAAATAATTCAGGGATTTATCAAACACATTCAAGTTCATTGACTTGCAGCATTCACGTCATTATAAAACAATTAAGAAAAACCTGCCATCATTAAAAGTGGGGAAAACAGATTTCAACTTTAAGTACCTCACAGAATAAAGAATTTTAATTATCACGATAATTATTTTCTGAGTAAATCGGTTTTTACCGAAAATATTAATATATCAATTATAACACCATACAAATAAAATTTGGGTCAGGGTAAATAAAATCATATAAGTCGTCTCAATGTGGTCTAACCACAGTTTGAAAATGAATGCTAAAACAAAAAAAATAATTTTTTGACTTGACAAGTCGAAACATTTTTCACCAATAAAATGTAGACATAATTTGTCTCGACGCCATCTATTGAGGGATTTAGCCGTTACAAGCCTTTCTCATACTAATAAAGTTGGTTGTTTACAGGTGAAATATAATAAAAACAGTAATTATTGAATGAAACACTAGTATATATTGATTAACTTGGCGGGTTTGCGATAAGTCGACGTAGCTCAACGGTAGAGCATCTGACCGGCAATCAGAAGGGTGCAGGTTCGAGTCCTGTCGGCGACATTTATCTTTTCTCGGAAGGTTTTTTGAATTTGGATGAGTGTTCCAGGCTAATAATTATTGTTTATAAAAGTAAAAAAAATAATGCTTGCAGAATTTAATAATAACATTATTAAATTTGATTTAATTTAAATTTTAAAAAAATATATTAAATGGATTTCAACAAATTAAATACAATAATAATTAATAGGTACTTTTACTGTACGATTGAATAACTAATAAAGACAAATAACTTAGGGAAGGATGAACACTGTTCATACTTATATTGGTTGGTACTCTTGGAACGCAGCTTACTCAATTCAGCTCAACTCAATAAGCCAACATTAATGTACAAGTGCTGGAGTATACGATTAATTCTTCCCCTAACCTTTCTATCCATGTTTCCTTACAGATTCCAGACTACTTCCCAGAGTCTAGAAGACGATGTGGAGATAAAGGTGATAGTGGAATCAGTCATAGAGTTTGAACCGGGCCTGGAGGCCTTCACCGACCAGCTGCAGGATCTCAAAGGAGCCCAGGCAAGGGTGTACCTCATGTATGCGAGGTTGGTAAAAATTAATTAAACATTTCTTTCATCCATCATAACCCAAATAATATTATACTCAAATACGAAGAAAATTTCTTTTTTATCACTATCTTGTGTTAATATTCATGTGGAAACTACTGCTTATTAGACATGGGCGAAATTGAATGAATGAATTAAATGAATAAATTTGATCTCGTGATACACCCGATCTGATTTTCAATTTAATACGGAATTAATTCTTCATTCCTTAGCAATGCTATGATTATTTAATGCGCGCATATTGTACAGTGTGCAGGACTAAATCTAATGTATAGAATCCCGTGCCGTAATCCATAAAAACCCGTACATCGTCTGCGCTAGTCCGTAGCGGAAAACCCCTCTAGTCAGCCAGTCAGTAATTCCGAGCAGCGCATATTCGCTTTCACAGTCCGTATTCCCTAATGAAATATATTCTGCATTCAGTTGTGACATCGTATTCACTATGTCTCTGGTCCGTCGATATCGAGTCTATCCAAACTAGGTCCGCAGGGCGCAAGTTAGTCAAGTCACTACGAGACACTAGTCAAGTGTTTCTAATTCTTTTCTTAATGCGCTCCACGATTCCGATTGTGTTAGTCCCAACCAACGCGGCCAAGTCGTCACTTTCAGTATTCGAGTGGGAATTTCTGAAGGAATCCGTACTCTGTAGGGTGCATCTTTGTTTGGCGATAAATATTGATACGTATTTATTTAGGTACTTATAAAATTAAGTAAAATTAAGTAAATAAGCGAAAATGCAATTTAATTTTTTCTTGAAAAAAGAGAAAATTATTCAACATCGGAATACAACTTCTATTTTTACTTTTTGAGAGAGATTTTGAGTGAGATCATAACACTCCTATTTGTGGAGTGTTGTGAGCTGGAAGGTAATGGGTAAGGAGAAGGGGGAGATATAAGGTTTAATACTGACATCAATTTATATTTTTTTGGTAGTTTGCATTCTTTATATCCATAACCAAGAAAAATGTTGTACTATATATAAATACACATTAAAAACTTATTATTTGATAATTTTAGCAAAATTGATGCCGAAGTGATATTCCGAGATGCGGCAGTGTTGAACATGACGGAGACAGGGTTTGTGTGGCTGGTGACTGAACAGGCGCTCGCTGCTAAAAATGCTCCCGCAGGACTGCTGGGACTGCGACTTGTTAATGCCACCAGTGAACAGGCACACATCCAGGACAGTATGTAAGTAACTATTAGAAATTATTCATATAACGGTAAGTTCTACGTATTATTAAGTAACAAATTACTTAGCGAAATGAGTATGGTTTTTCTTTCACTATTCATTTACAAAAAAACAATCAATATGGCATCATGTCTTATTTTCTTACAGTTAAATGGATATTTCAAAGTTCCAAGGCATAGGAAATGACGTTGCAAGCTAAAAATTATTGTGTTGATTAGGAAATTGCAGACAGAAAAAATGCAAATTTCATGACACAAGAGGTCACCAATTCGGAGTTTTTGTTATATATTCATCCAATCAGATTTCTGCTTTATAAGTTGAACATATTTTTTATTAACCCTTTAACTGCCGATAACATCCCTAGACAGGAGCTGGCACCATGCCACCATTGTGGATCCTGCCTATAGGCGTTTTAGTATACACATTTTTTATTTAGTGTTTTTTTTATTTTTTATTTTTTAATTTAAATAAAAAATAAGTGCATTGGTGATAATCTCGATGTTTTAAAGCATTCTTAATGGTTGATTTCATATAATAAAAAATATAAATTTGTGCTTCTTATATAAAGGTAAGATATTGTTTCAATTAAATTAAATACTATTTGTTAATTTTAAAATAAACTCCACACATAAAACAGGATCGCATGTCTCATATTTAGCAGTCAAAGGGTTAAATAATTTTATTTTTTAAACAAAGTAAACACTTTTGTGGACATAAAAAAAATAAATGTTTTCAGCTACGTTCTCGCATCAGCAATCCGAGAGATGAATCAGACCGAAGAAATCCTGGAAGCTCCCAAAGACTGCGACAATTCAGGATCCATCTGGGAGACGGGCAAGACCCTGTTTGAGTACATTAAGAAGCAGGAGATCCTCAATGGCGCGACGGGAAAAGTCGCTTTCGATGATAACGGAGACAGAATCTTTGCCGAGTATGAAGTGGTCAATGTTCGCTCACCGGGGGACCAGCCTGCTGTTGGAAAATACTTCTTCTCAACAGTAAGAGCATAAAATAACAAAAAAATTATGTTCTGCAATGTTTTCTGTCGGAGTATTGACAATCTCGAGTATGATATCTATGAGATTTGTTTACATGCGTAGTTTTGTGAAAATACTGGCAACATTCTACACTACCGCCTCTATCGCCTGTATTGTTGTTATAATAAATATTTTAGTTTCTTTGTAAATAATTTAGACAGTGCGCGAGTAGCTAGGCTTTAACTGTAAATATAATCCTAATATATATATACATGAGCATGAGCAAAAAAAAAGTAACATTATATGTAGGTCACCTAATATATATTTTTTGAATTTTCGGTTTTTGCAATTTAATAAGAATATATTCCACAGAAAATCTATTAAAATGTATGAAAAACCAATTCGTACAACCCGCTAGAGGGCGCCAGTGCAGCATGTTGCCATTAAATGTCAAGAGCTGGAGGTATTATCATTTAAGAGTATTTGGTATCTATAATCATCTGCTATAATGGTAGGGGATACCTTTTCCTCACCAAATCGTCACCACAAGTGTGAGATAAAGGATATCATTCGTAAAGAGGGGGAGGGGGGCTCGTTTATGAAGATGAGAAGGGTTCAAAGGGTCCAAAGGGTTAATAATATAAAACCCCTAAATACCCTTCTTCAGTTGGGTAACCTAACAGAATCCGATGTTTTAGTTCTAGATCAAAGTTACGGTCTCACCAACCCATAAGAACACAGAGACGTGCTTTATAAATAGCATGATTCAACTGTTAAAAATAATATTTTTGCTAAATTTTGGAATAACTTATTAAAGCTTATAAACTTCATTGTAATATAATTTTAATCATTGAAGATAATATAATTAGATAAAGAATAGGAAATAATATTTTTACACCGCCCTTGAGGTGATTTTTCACAAAAACTGCGCTGTACAAATCATCCAATTATTATTATTATTATCATAACTCTCAAAACGAAACATGAAACTGAAAAGACACAGAAAAGAAAAAGATATAGGCAGTCCCAGTTGGTGCCGTTATATTTTTATTTTCTGTTACTTTTCGATTTCATGTTTCGTTTTGAGAGTTGTTAATATTACCTTCAAAGATTTAAAATACAATATTTTTGTTTTGTTTTAAGGATCAAAAGAGGATGCGACTCAAGCTAGATGAAAACCAAATATTGTGGATGGGTAAAAGCAAATCTAAGCCAGAGGGATTTATGATCCCCACTCACCTGAAGGTTCTCACCATCGAGGAGAAGCCGTTCGTCTATGCCAGGAGGATAAACCCTGATGATGGAGACCGCTGCGCTCATAATGAAATACCTTGCCCACATTTTAATACCAGCAATGATGAAACAGGTACAATAACCTGTTAGTAATAGAGTGGAAAAATGCATCGGGTTCCCATCCCGGTGTCGTGGGTTCAATTCATATACTAGATAAATCCTCCTTCATTGCACAAGCGACATTTTATGCTTACAATGATGGTAGTAGAAGTTTTCTTCAAATATTGACAGGTTATTAGAAACGCGGGAATGTTTAACAGAGGTCCATCCAATATTGACGGATATAAATAAGATTTCGTTAGAAATTCCATATATTTGTACAACGTGATGCAGCGTGGTATCACGCGAAACTCCAGGGAGATTCATGAAAATTTAAGGAAAACATCTAAATACTTAATTTTCATTAATGCCAAAATAAAAAGTTACAATATGTTTTCGGGTATTTGTGTAACCTTTCATTTAGTCATCGGTGTAACAGATTAATTATGGTTAACACTATACAGCCTACTACAGACCGCTATTGACTCGCTAAATGCAATTCAAATTTTTTTGACCGACTGTAACCATTCCATAAAGACTGAAAAGCTGTGCCTACCCTAAGAATACCGAACCATAAAAAAATTATTATTTTTTTTTTTTTTTTCATATGAAGCGGTAACTTGGTGATGTGACATTATAATTTATAAAATAAAACAATAACTTTGTTTTACATCACTTTATTTATACTTTAGCCGACCGGGTTTCGCTACTACCGTAGCTTCTTCAGGGCAGTATACAACTAAACTATGAACTAAGATGCACATGTGTTATGGATTGATACAAACAGGCTAGTGAAGGGCCAAGGGTGGGAGATCAGCAGGTACCTGCTGATCGGGAAGGGAATGTACTTTGTTTATTGGGAATAATTTAAAGATTGGACTTTTATTTAAATTTATTTGATTATTTATTAGTCTACTATTAGTGTTTTTTGCTTTCCTTATTTCTAATGCTTCTAGGTTATCTAATCGAATGCCGGTTACATTTTTATGCAGTAAACTAGTGCCTGTATTTTTATCGAATGTGTGGTCTGTTTCTAAGAGTTCTTTAAGAACACTTAAGATGTCTAAATAATAATGGTTTCTCCGAATTTGCTAACCATCTCTTAGAAACACCTGCTGATCTCCCACCCTTGGCCCTTCACTAGCCTGTTTGTATCATTCCATAACACATGTGCATCTTAGTTCATAGTTTAGTTGTATACTGCCCTGAAGAAGCTACGGTAGTAGCGAAACCCGGTCGGCTAAAGTATAAATAAAAGTGATGTAAAACAAAGTTATTGTTTTATTTTATAAATCATAAAAAAATTATATTCTATACTAATACCGGTCAGTGGCTGAGTTGGCATCGCGTCTGGGTCCCACCTAGGCGTCGTGAAGGAAACATATTTAAAATGGGGCTGTAAGATAGGTTTTTCCTCATTTCATATTGGAAAAACAAGCTGTAATTTCGACATTAGAATCAAAGAACACGTAAGATGTCTTAAAAATAATAATTTTTCTGAATTCGCTAATCATATTATCTCAAACAATCATAGTTTTGACAAAAATACAGGGATCAATATTCTTCACATTAATAGTAAAGGTAAACGCTTAGATAATTTAGAAGCCTTGGAAATTAAGAAATCCCTCAATAATAATGAGTCTATTATTAATAATGAAAACAAAACTTATCTTACAGCCCCATTTTAAATGTTTCCTTTCACCCCTCCCTCAATCTCTATCTCTTCCCCCACTCTTTACTAATCCCTAGCCACGCCCCCACCCCAACTGTGCCACTTATTATGTAGGTTCTTCCATAATTTTGTAATATTGTTCAGTATACACATGCCCTGATGATGGAATGGTTATTCCGAAATCGGTAGGTGTGTAAAATAAATGTGGTTAAAACAAAGTTTGAGTGTTTCATTTGATTAGAATATTATTGGTTTCAGATATGTATTGCTGTAAAGGATACTGTATGGATCTGCTGAAAGAATTGTCCCGAACTATCAACTTTACTTACCACGTCGCTTTATCCCCTGATGGTCAATTTGGAAACTACATCATGAAAAATGCTTCTTTAGCTGGAGCTAAAAAAGAATGGACTGGACTTATTGGTAGGGAACTTACGAATTTACAACACGAATATCTGGTTCTATTCTCATTGATATTTTTATGTACATATATATTTAACTTTTTGGTAACTATATTAGTATCATTTGTTTTGTTTCCTTTCAGGTGAGCTGGTAAATGAAAGAGCTGATATGATCGTCGCACCGCTGACCATAAATCCAGAAAGGGCAGAGTTTATAGAATTCAGTAAACCTTTCAAATATCAGGGCATCACGATATTGGAGAAAAAGGTAAAATTTCATACTGTTGTCATTATGTACATTCATTTTTACGCATAGGTTTAAGCCTGGGGAGGCATAAAGTTTTAGTGTATCATAAAAATAACATCATTACAAATCTACAAAATTCACAGAGACAAGTAGAATACCTAAGAGGTATGAAAACTGATTTTCATTTACATTGCATATCCATTGACTTTTTCTACGGGTCTAGAAATAATATTTAATTTATTTTGATAACTTATTAAAGCTTATAAACCTAATTGTAATATTTAATAATTGAAGAAGATAATATTAACAAATCTTAAATGAAATACGTCATATAAAAATCGGATAGGTATATCTGAGACACAATCTAGATTTCAATTATATTCAAGTTGAATTTTGTAATCATCAGAAAGATAGCACCCATAAGATGGCAGGGATTTAATGGAGGATAATATTGACAAATCTTGAATTTGACGTATGATATCGATGAAGATGGTGTAAAGTGAACTGATCTCATTAGCTCAGTTGGTAGAGCGGTTGTCCCGGTAAGACAGAGGTCCTGGGTTCGATTTCCAGATGCGACTGATGAATTTTTATTTTCTTTTTTTTTTTTTACTTTCGTATTTCATTTAGGATTTGTTAATATTATCTTCTTCAATGAGGTTTATAGGCTTCAATAAGTTATTAAAATAAATTGAATATCAAATTTCTGTTATGTAGCGAACTGTTTTTCGTTAATGGACCGTTATCCGTTTGTAACCGTATTTTATTGTGTTGAAAAATTGCCATACACTCGTTACACTGCTCGATAGGAATCTGTTTCATAAATTCGAATTATATTACTGTCTTTTAATTGAAATAGTGCACGGTTTCATATAAGCGATCGTTGGATAACAACTGACAGCTGTCAAACGACCGGTAATCTGACGATCGTTTATAAAATGGCAAAATCGAGCGGTAGTCCAAATATTAGTTAAAAATGATATCAAGCGTAATGAACGCATGGTTATAAAACCGGCCCTTACACAATTCACTACGATGCAGTAAAGTATGAAAAAATTGTACAAAGACTTATACTTGATTATAGAGCTTATGATTGTTATCACTTGTGAATTTCCATTTGCCATTTTTGGTTGTTAATCCTATTTTTTGTTGTAGCCATCCCGTTCCTCAACCCTCGTGTCTTTCTTGCAACCCTTCTCCAACACGTTGTGGATCCTGGTGATGGTGTCGGTGCACGTGGTGGCGCTGGTCCTCTACCTGCTGGACAGGTTCTCCCCCTTCGGGAGATTCAAGGTAGCCAATACCGATGGGACAGAAGAGGATGCCTTAAACTTGTCTAGTGCCATCTGGTTCGCTTGGGGAGTGTTGCTGAACAGTGGAATTGGAGAAGGTAAGTCTCCAATACTAAATCATACTCATCTTGTTTTTCCTTTCATAAGCAGAATTATTTGATAAAAAAATATAACCACATCATAATCTTCCTCTCACACTTATTTAAATATTTTCACAGTACATTGCTCAAACCAATCTCAAAACATGCCTTTATAATGGAATTTGTTCAAATATGTACTAAAAAATCTTAGGGCTAAACGAAACATAATACGCGCTCACAGATGGCGCTAATTTTAATATTTTAGAAAAGCACATACTTCCAAATATTGAAATAAATTGTAGATTTAAAGCTCAAGTCCTTTAAGAAACTTATAAAAATAAATATATTATTGTAAAACTAACATTTCATGGCTTATATTATAACACCACGTATCTCAAAAATCTTTTTTTTTTTAAACTACGCACGCGCCATGGTGATTCATCAAACAGATGTTTTGATCAATCACCGCACCTTTTATACAAAGATAGGTAACAACGTGGAGCATAGAATTAAAAAAAATATGTAGCGAACCCGTCGTAACTCAGTGCCAGTCAGTACTTTGTGACGGTTTGTTATGCATGTGACTGAAATTTTCTCCTGTGACATTTGCGTAAGGAATGATATAGATTCCCAAATACACCTTATAAGACTTAACACTTATTTATTCGGTAACCTTACAATATCCACTGTCCTGATTATTCATTTTTCATTGGCTATGCAATAGGCAAAAAGTATGAACCAATTCGTCCAGTCGTGGCGAACTCAGTGGTTAACCTCGGTCGTGAAAAACAAGCACCCTGTTGTAGATCCTACAATTAAATTGTCAGGGTTCTCTCTCTCTCGGAAGACGTGGACTTCATTCAACCGTATCCGGTGGAGTCACAGCCGTTGTGCTTATATGATGCATGAATGGCGTCTAAAATATTCCGATTTTTGTGAATGTGGACATATTCAAACAGAACAAATCCCCCTCATCAGTTTCCCTATGGTACATCTGTGCTGAACCAAGTGACTCCCGATGCCTTCGATTGGCTGAATAACCTCAGCATTCTACTATGACCTCCACCAACTCTTCTCCACCATACGAAGAAGAAGAATAATTCGTCCTGGTAGGACGACCAATGATTCAACGATGGCAGATTTGAAGGTCCCGGAGCACAACCTGTGGAAATATATTCCAATGGAACTATTTGTTACAAAATTAACTATGAGGATGAGTATGCAGAGCTTCCACAATAAGTAAAGAGAGTTCTGCATCTCTACCCTTGCCTAAACTATACAAACATCATGTAAAAAAGTAAAGAAATGAAATGGAAACATTTACAAGAGTTAAAAGCTGCCTTACCATCTGACTACCACAACTACTACGATAATTTACCGCATTAGTCATCCAGGGTTAATGATACGTTTCTTCTGTCGGTTTTGCAAATAATTTTTTTTTATCAATCTATGATTTTATAAATTTATTTCAAATATTATTAGGTAGGATTTATTTTGAAAACAAAAAAGTTCCCTGTAAAGTGAGTAATCTTTGACATATTATTAAGCCTATTATATTATTATATTATTTACCTATTGTTTATGTTTCGCAATAAATTATGTTAAGCGATGATAATAATTGTATTAATGAGATATACTTTTTACAAAATAAATGGTAGGTACTTACTTACCTATTATTAAAAGTAGGCATTTATGCAAAAGTTTTCTTAAAATTTTATTTAGTAATAAGAATAAAAGTATTACAATTTTTAATGGTTGTATTATTATTATTTATTGTTTGAATAGTAATATTATACACTTCTCGCATACAACAACAGCGCGTATCTCAATATTTCTTAGACCCTTTTAGTGTGTTACACCGCGTATGTCATTTAAAATACCTAACGATATGTTTTTAATGAAAACAAAAAAACTTCTCCAAATAAGTGATCTCTAAATATTAGTTGACCCTTTTTCTTAAAACTGTGTTATTTATAATTAATAAACTAAACGGTTATTTGTTTCTCCCGCAAACCTGTGTAAAATTAATTATGCGGTGTTATATAAGCGACGATATACAGTATTTTTATAAGTTTCTTGAAGGACTTGACCTTTAAACTTACAATAACAATTTATTTAATATCATATTTCGTATGTACACCCGCCAATAAACAATTCATTTCAATATTTAAAAGCATTAAATGCTAAAAAGTTTTGTTTCTAAATTAGCGCCATCTGTGAGCGAGTATCCTATTTTGTTTAACCTTAAAAAAAAGTTTTTTTTTCCATAATAACATTGCATAATATGATTGGGATTGAGGTAAAGCAATATGCATGAATTTTATTTATTATTGATAATGCCATTATAATGAATAAAATTCCAGGCACTCCTAGAAGTTTCTCAGCGCGAGTGCTGGGTATGGTGTGGGCCGGATTCGCTATGATCATCGTAGCCTCGTACACTGCTAACCTCGCTGCTTTCCTCGTGTTGGAGCGACCCAAGACTAAGCTGACGGGGATTAATGATGCCAGGGTAATTGATTCTTTCTGTCAAACATTATGTACAGTACAACCTCAAACACACAAAATTATCTATTGCTTTTATATATTCACAATATTTTTCAGATTCACAGGAATTTATGTCATGAGACATATAAATGTTGTAAATCAATATAATATATGCTTTGAATTATAGTTAAGGAATACAATGGAAAACCTGACGTGTGCAACTGTTCGAGGATCCGCAGTCGACATGTACTTTCGACGCCAGGTGGAGTTGTCTAACATGTACAGAACCATGGAGGCCAATAACTACGCTACAGCTGAGGACGCCATCCGGGATGTCAAAATTGGGTACAATATATTTTTAATAGAGTACATACTACTGTAATCCTAGAAAAACTCTTAAATAGTTTTAAAAAAATTGTCTTTTATATTAAAACGTGTTTCCATAGTTGTAAGGGATTATTAGAGTTGAAAATACTCATAGTAGCATCAAAGAAGCAAAATGCTCACATGCAAAATAAAAATAAGGTAAATGGTAACCTACGATTGTGTGACGTGGTATCTGAAAAAAAACAAAGAAACTAAATTAGAGGTCTTCGCAATATATTTCAATTTTTTTTTCGAAAGATCATACTAAGTTAAAATATATCATGAACTCGAGATACTACTTGAACATGAAATAATCATAACATAAGTCCACACGAACGGGCGGCCCATTACTAAAAAGGCCACGGCGTCGAAAGGTTCGACCATCCGTTCGTCCTTTCCTAAAGTTGGTAGCTTGACTTGAGGATGGGAAAAACTGATGATCGGAGACAATTGGTTAAACCCCACCTTGGATGTAGCACCGTGATGATGATGATGACTTATACTAAAATACACTTAATAATGTATTTAAAATAAAAAGTTAAACGTATATATTGTTTTCAGTAAACTGATGGCCTTCATCTGGGACTCGTCGCGGCTGGAGTTTGAGGCAGCGCAGGACTGCGAGCTGGTCACAGCCGGAGAACTGTTTGGCAGGTCGGGGTACGGGGTCGGACTGCAGAGAGGGTCGCCCTGGGCAGATGCTGTCACCCTGGCTATACTGGACTTCCATGAAAGTAAGTTAAAAAAATTATATTATTTGTAGTTCTATCCCATTAAACCGTTGGCAAGTTATAATTAATATTAGGACATTCGATTGAAACCAATTTAATCACCTCACACATATTATTTCTTATTATTGTCAAAGTGGAAGATACTCTTAGTATTGCCCTGGTGAGAGACTACCATTCAGAATCAAAACATTGCTTCAAACGGCTTTAGTTGTGTTTACTTAAAAGACCCTTCTCACTTCCTTTAATTTCACTAAACACTCTGAATAGGGTATTTTCACAAACTATGGATACAGTTAAAAATAAGTTGATGATTTAAAGATTATATTTCTGTCAGAAAATCGCACTAAAAATGTGTAATTTTAATATTTTCATTAATAGTTATTAATTTCAAAACCAATTTAAAACTGCACATTCAGAAACGGTTTGAACTGGTTGCCACGTCATTATGATGTACATAATGCTACTGCCTGGTAAGACGGCTGTCACCGATGTTGATCGATGTGACGTCAACAACACCACAGATCACTAACAAAAACGAATGTGTCGTTTTGGCGGCATATCAAAAATGGCGCCTTTCAAATCGTTATAGAAAATTTATTCGTACACATAAAAATATAATAGAAATGCCATTGTGGTGGCTACATCACACTCCGTTTCCCTAGTATAACGTATACCATATGTATACTCTAAAGTGGTGATCCCGACGTGATGTATAAGTGTGTGTAGGAGTCAAATACAATGGGGAGTAATTATTAACGACACGTTTTTTCAGGAGCTAGTGCATTTATTGACTCGCATTGTTAGTATCTGGGTATAAGACAATGTTGAGGTGGGGGAAGCGGAGCGTAACATGAATTTTTTTCTTAATTATTGTAGATAATGAAAAAAAATGTGAAAATATCCTATTGGGGATGCCATAGGCAGTAGGAACTTTCTGGCGGTAATCAGACGAATAATAAAAAAAAATTAACTATTTTATTGGAACTTTTGATAAAAACGAAAAAAACAGTCGATTCTCATTAGTGAAGAATACTGCAGTCACTTTGTGAAAACACCCTCCGTCCTGATGATGAACACTGCAAACCTATCCTTAGCTTTGACTCGAGGAGCAGCTGAACTCTCCAAAAGTCAACCAACATATACTATTGGCCGTGAGAATCTTAAGTAATTTATCTGATCAAAGGGAATGTTTATTTTTACATAAATTCCTATAAACATCACATAATACTAATATGAATGACTAGAGTTTTTATTTAAAAATTTGATTAAATTTAATAATTTGTCATATAATAATTACAGTCCATTAAAAATTGTATAAAGTAATACAAAATTAACCCTTTCATACCGTATGTATATTTGAAAATACACGAAAAAAACCTTTTCCAGGCGGTTTTATGGAGTCCCTTGACAACCAATGGATCCTGCAAGGCAACCTGCAGCAGTGTGAGCAGTTCGAGAAGACCCCCAACACGCTGGGCCTGAAGAACATGGCGGGAGTGTTCATCCTGGTGGCGGCCGGCATCGCGGGCGGTGTCCTGCTCATCGTCATCGAGATGGCGTACAAGAAGCATCAGATCAAGAAGCAAAAGAGGCTTGAGTTGGCCCGCCATGCCGCTGATAAGTGGCGCGGGCAAGTAGAGGTAATGGTACTATCGATTTTTCCAATACTTATACGTGTCTGCACGGCTTCATTTTGAGTTTTGTGTAGGTACACAACTCCTCTTTATAGATGACACTATTATATTTTTATTTTTCCTTATCAACAAATTCAATGGTTTTTATTTATATTTATTTATGACTTTTTGTTTTTCTTCTAGACCTGTCTCTATATGTCCATTAGATTCTGTATAGATCTCCTTGATCGTATTTAACCTATTCGCCGCTAACCGCGCCATATGATTACTTTAAAAGAAGTGTTACAAATGTTATAAAGAGTCACTCTCAGCAATTGTCTATTCTTCAAAATACACAAAGAATGCGGTGAAAAGGTTAAGAAGATTAAAATTTGTGGAAAAAAATTGTTTCTTACAAATCGTATTAAATATTCCTTTAAAATGGTATTTTCGTTAGCATTAATCAACTAATAATGTATTTTGTGTACAGATAAACACAAAATAACAAGATATTGACTTCATTCATTCAATGCAAGTGGGTAAGCGATTAAGATTATTATTCATGGAAATCAAATTCAGTAAATTGGGTAAAAGTAAACAACAAAATAGGTAGAAAGTAGGTCGCAATATCAGAAACTAAAGTAATGCTTCATAAAAATGATTTACAGAAACGTAAGACGCTGCGAGCATCCCTAGCCGGAGGAATCAGACGCCCCGCCAACGGGGTTGGGGAACCCCGAACAGTCAGCGGAGCTCTGGAGAGTGCTGCCAGAATACGTCGGGGGCCCCTGCCAGCCTTGCCCCATAGACCCCCGGCCTATACGCCCGATGTGTCACATCTCATTGTTTAAATAAAACACGTAATCATTTCACCAACAATGTAAAGTATTGCAAATCTGTTGTTTGTTTCAAAGTTTACATATTGAATACTTGGTATAGGGCATGTTGAAATGGTAGCATCCATTAGCGTGCATTGCTCTATGACCAAAGGTAGGCTATGTGTAGTTTTTCATTGAATATTTGAAAATGGCTATTTTATTATTGTCTTTGGCTAATTGGTATGGCCAACTAAATAAATAGGGGTATAAGATCAAATTCATGGAAAATACATTTTTATCAGGAATTTGTTGGATTTTTCTATTATTGTTAATTCTTTTATATAATTCGTTTTTCTTAGGGTATGCACAGCTTTTCAGCCTTTATGGACTGAACGCCACTGGTGTCATCAAATGATGAATAAGAAGGAAATGCTGTGTTCACTCCACTGGTATTTCAATGGGAGGTTCTTCGATGAGTTTTGTTCCCTTTGGCACCGGTGCACAGCTGAGAAACACACAAAATGCTTGACAATTCAGCTACAGACAGATTTGGCAGCTTTTGTGTTTCCACCCTCTAATAATATGGGTCTCTTCAAAAACGGGGTTCACTCCTTCTTTTCCTTGAAAAGACCCTCCACGCAGCATCCCCAAAAATAGACCCACCCTGAGGGAGTATATTAATATTGTAATCTTCTTACAGTGCATAAAATCAAACCTTTGTTCTTGATCATTGTGAAGATCTTTAAAAAAAAGACACAACACAAGGGCTGATGTAGGAATTCGATACTAATGATTCTAAAAATATTGATGTACAAAACTATTATTTATTTAGTATCCCTGTTGATTGTGCATTATAATTATTGCATTGTTGTTTTAAGGTTTACAAAACGATCTCTTTATTGTATAAAACCAGGGTTCAGGGAGGTCACAATACTTATAACAGATCTCAAATTTATCAAGTCGATTGTATGATAAAATGGAAAAGGGTGAAGTCATACATACGAGATGAGATTAAAAATGGAAAATAATATTCACAAATCTTGAATTTGAGATATGATATCAATGAAGATGACATAAATTGAACTGGTCTCATTAGCTAAGTTGGTTGAGCGTTGCCCCGGATAGGCAGAGGACCTGGGTTCGAGTCCCAGATGTGACTGAAATCTTTTAATTTTATGTCCTTTTTTCCGTTTTCGTCTTTCATTTAGGATATGTTAACATTATTTTCTTCAATGATTAAATACATACACTAGTTTTCAAAGACAATGTAACGTATTAATGAAAAGTAATTAACCCTTTCAGGCTTGAATTAAAACTGGCAATGATAGAACATATTTGATGCTAACCCGTCGAGTCTTTTGACAATAAATGATAATTTTTCTTAAATGTGCATGGTAAACTTTTCAATGGCATAAAAAGTGTTTTTTCTCTTTCTAATACAGTTTAAATCATATATATATTACTATAGTACAAAATGAGATAACATGACTTTTATGAGTCCGTTTCGGGCTGGGGGAAATATCTTCCCAAAAGACTCTACAGCTATTTGTTTTCTGGGAGAAATATCTAGCAAAAAGACTCGAGGGGTTAAACACCTAGTAGCATAATTTTTTTTTCAATACTTAAGATCAGCCCTGGCCAACCCAAAAAGCACCCCGGGCCGCATTGACGACCTAAAATTTTCCAAGGGCCGCTCATACAGACATTATACAAAAATAATGACATTTTTTTTATCACAACAAATGGTATACTTAATTCTTTGATTTTAAAGACATTCTGAAGTACCCGATACTTAAAAAAAATATATTTCTTCATACATGACCGCGGGCCGCACGTATGGGCTCAGCGGGCCGCGGGTTGGCCAGGGCTGCTTTAGATGTTATTGCTATGTACTTTCATTTGAAACAACGTTAGGTCTCTAAGGACGTTTTTCACCTAAAATGACATCATATACTGTATAAAAAAATACAACATTTTAATAACTCATAAAAAAATAAACAACAAAAACATACGTTTAAAAAAATAATATAGTGCGGAAGTCGAGATTTAACACAAAAATCACCTTACAAAATATAAACGTGGCTACCGCCTGAATGAGTAGCTAAGATCCAATGAAAAAAAAATAGCGCGTAAAACCAGTAATGCCAGCAATTGGAAAACGAAAATTGCCAATTTTTATTCGCTCCAGATAGGGAGGAAAAAATTCATAAATCTGTGTATTTTCAAATATACATACGGTATGAAAAGGTTAATTTTCTATTACTTTACACAATTTTTTAATGGACTGTAATTATTATGTGACAAATTATTAAAAATTAGTCAAAATTTTAAATAATAAAATTCTAGTCATTCATATTAATATTATGCGATGTTTATAGGAATTTATGTAAAAATAAACATTCCCTTTGATCAGATAAATTACTCAAGATTCTCACGGCCAATAGTATATGTTGGTTGACTTTTGGAGAGTTAAGCTGCTCCTCGAGTCAAAGCTTCGGATAGGCTTGCAGTGTTCATCATCAGGACGGAGGGTATTTTCACAAAGTGACTGCAGTAGTCTTCACTAATGAGAATCGACTGTAATACGGGGTATCACTTTTACACAAATAAAAATACAACATTCTGCCTGCCTTGATGATGGATACCGCAAGATTGTTCGAAACTTTGGCCCAAGAAGGAAGCGCAATCAACAAAAGTCGACCAAAATAATTCCCTTAGAATATTGTTGTTGTGGCTATAAAAAACGGTAAGTACTTATAAATGTGGATTTATAAAAAAATGTAGAGAATTAATATTACTAACAATATTGTAAAAAAATATTACTTGTTGAGCTTAATTGAGTGAAATAATACTACTATGTTTAAAAAAAATTATAAAGCGAATGATATACTATTATATAACTAAAAGTTACATATTGATTACTCAATATATTTTGAATATGTTGCGGATTTGTATTTTTTTATTATATTTCCATTGTTTTTTTATGTATGAAATGTTAAAAATTTTTTGGATGTTGAATAAAGGAAACTGTTAGATGATTTGTTTTGTTTTGATTAACCATAAAAATGTTATCACACTGTAAAAGTTATTAACACATTAGTTACGGCGATGTTTGTTAAAAATCTGTCACTTGCGGCGGGCGGGATTAGATCGCAGTCCCCCTACCGGATGTATGTCAGCAAACTTCAACTTCGAGCTTGTATCAATAAAAAAAAAACTTTTATCAAATTATTTATAAAAAAATATTCATCCACAAATCACAATAGTAAAAAAAATGTCAAATACACTTCATATAATATTATGTAATAACAACACAGTTTAACAAGCGCTGAAATCGCAACAGCTGCGAATAAAAAATGATATTAGGGCTTCCCCACTTGAGTCTATTGCATCATAGGTATCAGCTAATGACTAAAGAAAAAGTCAATGATCTTCGTATTTTATTTCATTTTTTGACAAAAAAAAATACTGTCCGTCGTCTATGTTTAAAATTAATTTCCAATTCTTCCTTGAAAATAATGATGACTTTTAGCAATGTTTTGAACTAGTGAAGAGTCCATAATGATGTATGTATTATAGTGACACCTATCCGCTACACCGCAAAGCCAATATTACAGAAGAAATTATAAGTTTAAAACATGTTTTTTTGTATTTGAAGTTGAAGGTCACGGAAATGCACAAAAATGTGCACCCCGCCGCAACACAAGGTTTCTGAAACGCAGAAATATATGCACGCCACAACCAATGCGTTAAGTACGTGCATATCGTCAGGCCAATGTCAAAGTCGAATTTCTGCAAAAACATCACCTCAATATATTGAGGTTTGAAGTCTCTGAACTGGCATAAAAAATCTATTTATATTGTTATCAAACCAGCTTCATATGCGGCAATATCCATCAAATATATGGATTTAAAAATAAACCGATTTTTGAAACCGGTTCAAAAACCTCCAACATCAGTATCTCGAAATGATGCTTTTGCAGATTCGCAACTTTATTACGTTTACTACAAAAACATACTTTCAAAAAGTAGCCAAGCACTAAAAACAAGAATAAATCACAATTATACGCTAGCAACATTATACTGCTGGCAACACTCGATAGATAAGCTGTGATCTGACAAGCTGATCTGTCGAGTGTTGCCAGCGGTATAATGTTGCTAGCGTATAATTGTGATTTATTCTTGTTTCTAGTACTCGGCTACAATATTATAAATAAGTTTTAAATTATAAATTATTTGGGTGAAAATAAATAACTTTAAAATGATTTGTATTTTTCAACAAATGAAGTGAATATATTTTCCATCAATATACATTTAACAATTTAATTTTCTCAATAGGAAGAAAGACAAAATAATAATAGATAACGTGGAATGGACAATGTACGAGAAACACTTATCAAGATGGTGAAACGTAATAACACTTAAACTTATGATCATAAACATCAAGTATTTACATAAACGTACACAACCTCACACCGAGATACATGCAAGGGTAGGCAGAGAGGATAGATCTCTAAAGATATCCATTCTGACACTTCAGCACATCACACAATAAGGAACTCCAGTAAAAAATATTATGGCTTTAAAAAAATATATTCATATAGATTATAGATCAACAAACGCTGATTCTGAAAACATATATGTTTTATTATTATATAATTTATACATAGAATTAATAAATCATTATTAAAAAACGATTAAAACTATAAGAGACTTAAACGCCTTATGATTAGTCGGGGCGGTCGGCCGCGTGCATTAAGAATGAGGGCAATTCTGCGTGAACTCGCACACTGGTACCACTGCTTTATTACTATTTTATTTTGGGATTTGTTGATTTCATACTGACCCGTGTGGGAATAACCTTACTGCTAATTGACGAAACGACGCACGTATGACGTGACACGTACCCTGCCAAAATTCGAGCATTTCGGCAGACTTAAAAATTTGTGACGTTTAAAATTATTTAAAATATGAAAACGACATTTATAAAATAATTTTAAAAAATACTGGTATTTAAGTCAGAAGGTTTGACTAGAGTTCCTCATTACTATGAATTATATCAGTATCTGACATTACATTCTCTCTTTCAAGGTTGACTTAGACCTTCCTCACTTTATACATATATTCCTCTCGTATATATACAATATACTACTTTCATTTGTTAAATAGTAGTTAGCCCATGAGACATCTTAAAAATCACAGTGAATAATGGTATGAAAGCCGTATGTGGAACACAGAACAAAGTGAGTAATCTATAATTTTAAATGTAGTGAATTCACATTTTAGAGTAACATTTATCAAAGACACATAATGAACAATGTATGAAAAAAACTCAACAGAATTTAGAGCAAAACTTGAAAATCACCTCGTCAGAAAAACGAATCTGTAAACTTGAAGAAATAAATAAAAAATATATAATTTATTGTAAAGTCCCATACGTAAATTACCCAATTATGTACAGTGAAACAAGAAGTTTTCCAAGGGACCGGAAAAAAAAAATTCTTATGTGGGAAAACCTTATATGTGGGATAAATTGGGCCATTTTTCAAATTTAGTCTTCAAACATGAAAACTTCTTAAGTGGGAACTTCTTAAGAGAGTTTCACTGTATTATATATATTTTTTATTTAGTGACCGATTTAAGTGACTAATAAATAAGGATAATTACAGTAGTATGAATATTAAATTGAACACCATCACTGGACGCTTTGCTTAAAAATATTGACTAAAATAACTTTTATAGTATTTGCATGGAAAAAAGAAAGAAAAAAAGATACAAATCTATAAAAAATACTAGATGGATATTTTGGCTCCTATATCTTGGCACTAGTACCTATAATAAGTCGGTAACAGGGAAATTCTCTAATGAATTTCTATAAAAAACAAAATGTTTCCTGTTAATAATGTTTTTTTTTTCAGTAAATATTAGCCAAAGTAACGGAACATATTATTACGTAAACTGTGTTTTGCTGAACACTATAATTTAATATTTCAAAGAAACATAATCACATAATGGCATTCACTTTGTTTTAAAAACATATTAATATGTTCATATATCTGTAGTGTTGGAATATATGGATTATAATATACGAAGTCAATGAACATTGATAACAGTTTTGTAAATCTAAAAAATTAAGATTACAAATTAACTAGGTTTAAAGCATACTTTATACAGAAACAGTTATGTCTATAATATTATATGTGAATGCATCCATACTATACACTATCACGTTTAAACTTTTATATTACCCAGAACAATAAATAATTATTAATTTCATTATAATGTAAGTAGTATTTTAGGTTAAATTTTATGTGCAAAATAAATATTTGCATTAAAATTGATGTCAACCAAAATTCTATAAATGCATGAGAAAAATTTTCAAAATATCATTAAAATTTGAATGGCTATTTATTTCCAAAGACGAGATACACATAGATTAAAAAAATATATCTATGAAAATGTCGCAATACATCACAATTAATGTATTATTAATTCGAGGGGTAATTTTACTACAACTAGGCAACGTCGAGATCAGCGTCAACATCAGCGTAAATTAACTTTATTTCCTTACCCATGAGAGTAGATGCAGGCCACAAACTATTGGCGGAATATTAATAAAGGGAAAAAAATTCCCCTGATTTGAATAAAAAAATACACAAAACATTGCCTCCAATTAGTGTAACGCATTTTTTTCCAGCTCAAAAATCCCCTAGAAATATATGAGAAAATCCTATGTTGGTCTCTTCTATATACGTACATTTTTTCCCCTAGATCTAAAGGAGTTTGATCACATCAAAACAATAGCAATTAAATTTTATCACAACCTAGCAACGAGATAAAATTTCAATGTGGCTAAAGAAAATACATAATGCCAAAGTGAAAATCACAATTTACATAAGAGATATTAGCTTTTTTTCTATACTTGTTAATGCTAGCACATTCTACAAACACGGCAACAAAAAGTAACATCTGCAGTTATTAACTTATTGTAACAACTTAAAATACAATAATCACAGAAAAAAAATCTGTTGATTTCCAAATATGCACAAATCCCATAGTCGTTCTGCACCTGGGCTGCTTGTAGAGTAGATTCCCAATGTTCACATGTCTCCCCGCTGTAGTATGTTTTGTACGAGATGTTTCTTAGGACAGAAAGTCCTATACGTGAGGGATTCATTTGGAATTCACCATTGGGCGGTATTGGCGGACGGGTGGATTTTTAGTACAGGATTTTTATTTACTATGTACTTTTGCTATTTTTGATATATTAAATTATAATATAATAATTATCAAAAATAGCAAAAGTACATAGTAAATAAAACTTCCAAACAAAATGTCTAGAAATTGCTGTATAGTGAATGCCGAAAAAATACAAGAAAGTGGTAAAATTATACTACAAGTTTTTATTTTTTATGGGAGTTCACTGCACAAGCGCTCTTTAGAGAAAACCGCCAGTTAATGTGTTTGTGGCATACATGGGTGAGGAAATTAAGGCATGGTTTTTGTGTGTAACTCGAAAACGCTGATTCGGAGTTACTTAGTTGTAGTAATTACCCCTCGAATTGTAGATTAAATAGCAGGGGTGAAAAAAACAGTTTGCAAAAAATAAATTTGAATTCCGATATCTACGGTTACAAAAAATATTAATTATCACAAATACTGTGAATCGAAATTTACTCATTATAAAAGGATAACATTCAGTGTAACTTCTGTTATCACTAGGGAGTAAACTTTGATCTGATAAGAGTGTATATATTCATATAAAGGAGGAAACAAAAATATATTATGTATTTGAAATAAACATATAAATAGTGAAGCATAGATTATAATAATAATTATATTCATAAATACTGCATTATAAAATAAATAACGTTAATAAACAAAGCAAAAAAAAAAAAAAGAAGAATGCATGGTGAAATGGGAAAGGGGGTTGGTTGATCGTTTATTATGATTTTTAGAGGGCAAGAAGCAGTTTTCAGACTTTTTCTCCCAAGGAAATGTATGTAGGTATCACAGAAGTCCAGAAAGATATTTTGTGCAATCGCGCAGTTCTCAGCAGCTTGGGTTCCCAAAGGATTTATATTGGAATTGGTTAAGTCAAATAAATATAGATAACATAAAACTGCTTAGATAATTAATAGATTTGCACAAATATAAGAAATAATGTATAAAATTAGTGCCTTGTAGATACAAATGCAATTTAATATCATGTTGAACTAACTTTGCACATATCTTTAACATCTTAGGACGTGAATTTACAACAAATAATTGTAATTATATATAACCTAACTTTATAATCCTAAAATATTGACACTGGCATAAATACATATTATGAAATTATAATAAAGGGTATCTATCTATAGACAACAATACATAATATTCTTTTCCTTACCTTCACTTAACTTCACTGAGCATCACAAAAATTCACAGATTGTACCTTTCCGAACCAGCACTAAATATTGATATCTATTCATTACCTACGAAAGGCATTTTTACCCTTAAACCTTGTGTACTTTTATATACAAGAATTCGTCCATCACATAGTAAACCTATCATATTAGATGAATTCATCCATTGCATAGTAAACCTATCATATTAGATGAATTCATCCATTGCATAATAAACCTATTGTAGATGAACTTATCCGTTGTACAGAAAATCTTCGTTATTACATAGATGAATTCACGCTTTCATAGTAAACTTATGATAGTAGATGAATAATTTATTACATTTATGTAATTCATGGTTCCATGACAGTTGATCCTCTGACAGTTGGCCCCCCGAAAGTTGACCCCCTGACAGTTGATCCCTCGGACAGTTGATCCCTCCGACAGTTGAGGACAATAATTGTCAAGGGATCAACTGTCTAGTCACCGTAATACACATAGTAAAACTGTAACATTAGACGAAAATCCATCACATAGTACATCTATAATATTGGATGAATTTCATCAATTGAATAGTAAACCAATGTTAATACATATGTATATAGATGAATAAATTCATTAATCACATAGTAAACTAATGTTAACACATATGTACATAGATGAATTCAACAATCATACCAATGTTAATACATAGACGGATGAATTCAACAATCATACCAATGTTAATACGACGAATGAATTCATTGATCGTATAGTAAACCAATGTTAATACATAGACGAATTCAAGCATTGCATAGCAAATTCATTATATTAGATGAAATTATCCATGGTAAAGTAAATCTACATTAGATTGTTCATACTCTTTGGTGATTTGATCACACTCACATAAATAGACTGCATAACTCAAAACAACGATTGTTAATTAATACCAATTAACATATCATGGTAACCAGATAAAGCAGAACAGTGACAAAACAGAACACGATAAAAGAATAGACTAGGTTAGGTTTGTTCTTTTTCTTCAATGTTCTGTTTTGTTCTGTCAATAGAACAGTGACAAAACAGAACATGACAAAAGAATAGGTTAGGCTAGGTTTTTTATTTGTTTGCAAAGAGTTTTACAAATAGAGTAGACAGTTCCTACAAAACGTAGAGTAACATGTTCCAATCTTCGGTTAGGATGGAATGCACTTTCCTGCGCGAAGTAGTTTACAACTTTTTGGAGTTGTTATTGCAGTTACGCAACACACAGCACAAGGACATTTGGATATGTGCTGGCTGTAGGTCGACTAAAGCGGTGGTATAAACTTGAATGTTCACAACATCCAACAAAGTGGAACTACTTTTATCGCTACGTATCTCATCTAACTATATATGTACATCTATGTTTGCGTGTTATTTTTCCAAACTTTTCAACAATGTTCCATTTCATCACTGTTCTTTTTGGCATGGAACCACATTTCACACGGTATTTTGACAGGGTTTGGGTGCAATTAGTCCTCTCATCATGTCGAAGGTGTTTCCGTCTGGCCGGAGGGAGATCTCACCGTTTGGCCCTGCGGCCCGGAGATATCCGTACTCGTCCAGTCCGAGGATACGACACTTGATGGGCTCGTTGTCAACCGCGCCCTCCACAATTACACTGACTTCTTCATCACTGAAATAAACAAATACATATTTAAAAATGAATACAATATTTGCATGCAACATAACTACATATGCATTAGGTTATTTGCTCATCAAAACTCATAAAGTCATTGTTATTGTCAAAAAGCATCTACTAATTAGATAAATGTGTTTACATGTCGTGCAATTAGAGACGACTCAAATAACACTAACTTCAGATTGTGGGTATTGCTCACAGAGCAAATAATACATAGAGATGCTCTAACAAGCAAAGGGGAGGAAACCAAAATAAGAGGGGTGGGGGGCGAGCTAGATGTGCCTCCAATTTAAGTAAAACAGCAACTAAGTAAAAAGGTTCGGCTCGTTTACAAAAACTGAATATCTTGTTGAAAAGTTTACTTTGACTCTTTTTATAAACGTTTTCTAATTTGTTTACAATGCTGGTGCCAAGATGGGTGTCACGTGACCTTTGCCACCAGCCGTCGAAGTCGTACTTGCGGCAAGTCTATTAATTCTGACGTCAGTGCTATTGCTACATAATATTTATGTACATATACACTTCTGACAGTGATGTCCTTGCCAAAAGTCACTAATAAATAGCCTTTTGTCTTGCTTATGCCTACTTATTCTTATTAGCGAGAAAGGGAAAACGAGTTTACATATAAGATCATCGAATTTGAATAGTCGGAAAGTTTTACAGTGCGTTCCTTTATATTTAAAAAATGATCTATTTTTCATTTTCATTGGAATTGTCTTTTCCGAATTCGAAAAATAAGTTTGCAACATTCTGTATACACACAATACTTCTGTGTGAGTGCTATATTTGACTCAACTGTGATAGCATTACCATAACTTTTTTTTCTTTATTTTGTGTTTAAAGTAAAATAATCTTTTAATTTAAAAAGAAGCCGTAAACCGCAAGATTTGAAGTGCAGAAAATTTCATCAACCATAAGTTGTTTTGATAAGGGATTAAGTCAGCACCCGCTGTGGGTAACACACTCGATGCATCCGACTGCAAGCCGATGGTCCTGTCCACAGGGCTATCGACCACCTCAGTCGACCTGTAGACATTATCTTGAATATGTACTGTAGCTACCTATTGAGCAGGCCACTAAGATTGTCTGACAGCCGTCAAACACCTGAAGTACGGCGACAGTAGTGGCATCTATATTTTTTATATAGTTGCCGGTTTTCCCTAATGGCATTATCCTCTCCCTGTTGTTCGGCTAGATTAGACTATCTCCCTTTGTTCCGTGTTCATTCATATTATATACTTATTTATATTGTGTAAATTTAATCATAAGATTTTATAACCGTTACACAAATAAATCAACTCTTGTTAACCATTGGTGAGTCGCTTCATTAATCACAGATCCTAACCCACGCTCCTTTGATTAATCCGTTACATTAAAAGAAATCTACCAACACATAATTCCCAATTACGTTGATTCCTAAAGCACATGCGTACCATTAAAATAATTGAATGTTGAATAACTTACTTGTGAAGCCAATATTTGTAATACAGGTCGAAGAATTCATTTAAATCATTTGTTTCTTTAATTTGGTCATAAAAATACTCGAGCCGGTTCAAAATGAGAGCCAGAAGCATCTCTCTTTCCAGCGGGCGCAGCTGTTTGTTGTGCTCCTTTATGAGATCATTGAGGCATTTCGTTGGTGTAGAGTTATCCAAGTTGATGCCAACACCTAAAGAAAACAAAAAGCAAATATAAAGTTTGAAGAAGGTTCCCGTAGGTGCATCACATTAGGTTAATTATTGAAATAATGTTAACCCTTGTGAACTTTAGTCAATACCGGAGCGAATATCATTATGTTTGCAATAATAAATAATTTACCTATATTGAAAACCATGTGGTCACCGATAACATGTGTATGAAGAACTAAACCACCAAGCTTAACTGATCTGCCAAAATATATATCATTGGGCCATTTGATTCTGAAAGAAAAATAAACAAGAATGAAACGGTTAAATTGAATTCCATGAATGGTCAAAAAAACCAAATATAAAATCATGAATATTTAAAACGCATAGAGTTTTTAAAATCTAGTCCTTGAAATATTTTTAATTGAAATAAAATCAAATGTTTATTTATTTTTGAAATGTGGTCGACGCCAATTCACACGACATTCATTCGCAGGTATTACTAAAGGTAAAGACAAACTCATCCCATGTACACAAAGTATGCAACGCATGAAGACATCTGGACAATTGACATTTCATACATTTTCTATGAAAATAGATGATTTAAGAACACATTTGTCACAAGCATTGTGCACGTTGCATCGCGTGTGACAATTGTGTTCGTAAAGCATTTTTTTTTCCATAGAAAATGAATTCGTAGTAAGTTATTCAGATGTCATTGCGTACGTGGGACCTGTCTGTCGGAACCTTAAATATGCTACCCATATATTAGTACTTGATTAATTGATGGAGATGGAATATATTATATCAGTAAAACAAAAGATTTTGCAAGCCTTATCTCTGTACCTGAGATCGATATCTTCATAACCGGGCAAATCTCTGACGGCCAGCACGGCTGCCACGGTGACGAGATGCTGCAGCAGGGGGGCCCTGGCTGCGATGCCCCCTTCCGTCATGGAGGAGTGCAGCTGCAGTGAGAACATCAGGCAGCCCGGGGGGCTCAGCCACGTGGTGCCCCCGCGACCCACCCCCTATCCAAAAATAATTAATTTTATCGAAGCATTATACTTGCTAAGTAATCAATCTACCCAATGGTTGAGTCTACTAAATTCGTAGAATTTGTAAATTTAACAACAACAAAAAAACAGATTAACCTGGAAATCACATGAGTTGTGTATTAGAAAAACCTGCCCTGGAAATTTTAGCTGGTTTTGATACAACCACAAAACGGTATTTGAAATTCATTGAAAGGAAATATAAATAAACAAATGTATATTTTTCGCTAAATATCAAAAAATAATGTACCATTATTAAGATATTTATATCAAGGTATTCCAAATAAATTAAGTTTATTACACACAACAAATATAATATAAAAAATATATATGGGCGTGGCCTATCTCACGATATTGCTCACCATCCAATCCAATACAGTTGTCACAGGCGGCTACTATAATGTATAAAATGTCTCCTTTTCAAGTAAAGATATGTATAATATAATAGTAGGTATATTTCCAGTGATAGTGTGGTTTGTGCAATTCAACAGTTCGGCTCCCCTTAAAAAGAATCTACCCACAGCATCTCCAAAATGACATAGGCCCTAGGAAAAATTAATATTTCTGATGAAACAGCCATAAAGAATTAAAAAATTCCAAACCTTTGTTTGCCGGTCGGCGATGATAACCAATCCGTGAGCTCTGGTCTGCTCATTCATAATTTCTTGGGTGCTTGACAGAATCTCCGTGTAAATTACTAGTCTTCCCAAGTCTTTTGTGCGTAGTTCCTGAAAAACAATATTTGTGGCATATTACACTACCTATAATGATGTAAGTATAAAAAATAAAGATATGTAAATGCATGATATTAATCCTAAATCCTAAATCCTAATTTAATTTAAACATCATACTGCGCAGAATATTATACAATCTGTTAAAATATGTATAGATATTTTATCATGATTTCCATTCTTAATTATTAATTTATTTAATCGTTATATATATACATATATGTGGGTACCAATTGCTTGTGCATAAAAGAGCTTTCTCATGATATTCAGTTTGTGTTTAGTAAAAAAAGGTGTTTTTTTTCTCAAACTTTATATGTATCTGTGCATGTATTACGTTTTCTATACAAGGTAATACACTTAATACAGTCTTATTTAAATCAAAATTAACATTGTCAAAAATCGTGTATAATACATAATATGACTCACTTCAAAGTACGTTAACGTGTTGAAGTTGTCAGGACAGGCGTGAAGTAAGAGAGGTAAGAGTGTAGAGGATGCAACGGGAACTTTTTCTTTAGGTTGGATGAGCTGCACACGTCCCACCGCCACTGACTTCGCAGCCTCCAGTTTACGCTGAAAGCAATTATTAGATATTTCCAACCCCACTCGTAACAGTAGCTTCGATAATACATTCCGTGCTACATATGTTAGTAATACACACACTAAGAAATAACATACTTCTCCCGTGGAATAAAATCTCTTAAAACAGACGAATCGACAATAAAACAGCTAACTATAATGTAGCAAAAACATAGCGTAATGTTTAACAATATAAATGATTTGCCAAATTTCAGTAATTCATTCCCAATATGGATGTTCCTAATTAACGGGGAGAGGGACATCGGAGAGTTATTATTTATTAATTCAAATAATAATAGTATTATTTTGCCATATGATAAACATGGTATTTTTAAAGAGAAAAATATTAAGTACGTTTTTTTTAAATTTGCATGGGCTTAGCATTTATCCAAAATAAAATCAGAAATATTGCACATTTCTGACCGTTCTACGCATGTTTTACAAAAATATTTAAAAAATTGAATATACTTAAAAAATGCTGTGTAGGTTTTTCTTTAACATGCCGATAAGATAAATTTAAAAAAAAAGAACAGTGTGTAGTTTAATTTTTTCATAAACACTACGTAACTTTAATGTTTTTTTTTTTTTTAATGTGGATTACAAATTTTTGGTTAAGTTTTGTAATATGCAAGCAATTTATTAGCCACAAAGTTTATTTTTTTCTTATGGTAACCCTTCATTCAAATGACAACCGGCCGACTTTCTGTTATCCACAGAACAGGAGAATTATTCACTTTTCTGCTCCCTGCTGATTCGGTCGTGTTGTCAAACTTACTAGTAACTTGTAGATTTGCATAATGCATCACTTCTAGTCTTTAAATATTCCTTCTGATCTTTGTGCGCGTGAGAAATAAATCAAATAAATAGTGAACCTTCTTTCATTTAATATCTCCGCGACAATCATTAACGTAAGCGCTCTGGTGAGTATTGGTAAGTATCACAATACACTACATACCGCCGAACACATCTAAGACAGATAACCTCAAACGTTAAATTGGTGACCCCGAAAACACGCGGAATAATTCATAACGGCCGGTCGGCAGGAGTAGAAAGGTGAATCCTGAGGTCACTTCCCCTTCGATATACAAAAGAAAAATCGTCGATTCGAGCGGCGGAATTATCGTCGGATCTGACCCAAAACATTCAGGAAAAGACGAATCAGACCCGATCCCACAGCTGAGACGAGATGATTACCTTCTAACACGTAAATGTTAAAAAAGTAAAATTTTTAATTACTAACTTCACAGTGAAAATCAAGTTTTCATTTTTTAGTGAATTATTTACCAAAAATGTTACAATCCCAAATGTGTTCCGTAAACGCATACAAGTGAATACAAGTAATGTTACAATTTATTTTGTTTCAAAAGTGTTACAAATTCAAATGTGTTCCGTAAAAGCATACAATGCAACGCAAATAATGTTACAATTGTTTTGTTCCAACTTTCAAAATTTCAAATAATATTAGAATCCATTTGTTTGAACATTAGTTTCTTTCAAACTTTTTATTATATTCTATGAAAAGATTTTAACCGTTTTACATTTTTTACAACCTTTGGAGATTTTAAATTTTTAAATTGATATATGGATTACGGATTTTAAAATGCAATCATTCTAACATACATCCTAACCTTGACAAATTTACATATTTTCTTGTCATATTAGTCATATTTTATTGCCACATTTACTGCATATTGCATGGGAACTATGTAATGACCACTCACGAAGAAAGATCTAACGAAGAACCAGGAACAGAAAATCTCATCATAATTCCAAAAAAGGACTACGGCAAGTTCACGATGGAAGAACACTATGCACCGACGTCAGACGTTCATCAGGTTTCTGTACGTTTACCACCCTGTTGGCGGTCCAACATCACTCTTTGGTTCGCTCAGGCGGAGGCTCAGTTCGTTAATTCACGGATAAAGGAAGATTTTACTAAATACAACATCATAATTGCTGCACTCGACCAAGATACCCTACAGTGCGTTAGTGACATCGTAACAAATCCTCCCATACAAGAAAAATACGTACGTATCAAAACGGCACTCATCGAACGACTACAGGACTCGGAAGAAAAACGCCTTACTCGACTCCTCACTGGCATCCAGTTAGAAGACAGGAAACCAACAGGTCTACTCCGACATATGATGGAGTTGGCTGGACCGTCTTTAGCAAAGTGTGCAATCGTAAAAACATTATGGCTGCAGCGACTTCCACAACATATCCAAGCGATCCTATCCGCGCTGCCAGACAACGACCTCAATCAACTTGCTTCTGCGGCAGATAAAATAGTCGACGTCTATAATTCGAACGAATGTGCTGCAGTCGAAAGAAACGAAAGACCAGGATCCTCACGACAGGAAGACAACTCGGTACTGCTGGACCTTCAAAAACAAGTACTGCAGCTCACCCAGGAATTGAAGCAACTGAAGGCATCGCAGGTCAATCCACAACCCGATTTCCACAGACGGGGTAGGCAGAATTTTCAAAATCATCATTATCAATCCCCATCAAGACAAAATCCACCTAGACGTTCAAGATCAGGATCACAGGGGAGATCTCCGAACAGAAATCCCAATGGATATTGCCGTTGGCATAATAAATTTGGAGAAAAAGCATAC
>JAHDVE020002815.1:0-22165 GCA_022606495.2 Halesus radiatus
AAATATAGCAGTAAAAAAGGGGGAGGAATTAATTGAGTACGATATTAACAGTTCTTACAAATTGAAGTATGAAATATCGATAAAAATTACGGAAAGCAATACGTTGGTATTAGCTCAGTTGGATAGAGCGCTGGTCCCGGATAGACTGAGAGGTCCTAGGTCCAAGTTCCGGATGCGACCATTACCTTTTTATGTTCTATGTCTTTTCTGTTTCATATTTCATTTGAGATTTGTTAATACTATCTTCAATAATTGATAAATATTTCTTTAGACAAACGTGGACCTTTTATATTGAAAATGTTGAGATTTGAAAGCATCAAATGAGATTAATATATACATAAATTACAACAGGTTGCATAAGAGGTGGTTTGGACATGTTCTCAGAATGGCAGAAGACCGACTTTCGCACATAACACCGGCGGCAGTTCAAGAAGGAAGATATCCAGTTGGCCGCCCTGGACAAAGTTTGGGAAAGCAACTCCCGAGGCTGGACCTGCAACGGACGGAGACCGCTGATTTAAGAGGGAGAAGGACGTCGGAGAGTTATTATTTATTAATTCAAAATAATGATAGTATTATTACGCAATACGATAAACATAATGTTTTTAAATAGAAAAATATTTTATAAATTTACATGGGCTTAGCATTTATCAAAATCCAATCAGAAATATTACTTTTTTTCTGACCGTTCCACTGTATGTTTTTCAAAATATTTAAAATACGAATATGATTTTTAAAGTGGAGAAAAGTATGTTTAATAATTATTACTATTACTATCATTATTTTGAATTAATAAATAATAACTCTCCGACGTCCCTCTCACCGTTAACATAGGACAGGTACGCCGGCGGTGTCTTGTCAAAGCGATGGGTTTCCGACCCGAATAGGACAAGGGGAAGAATATGATGATGAAATATCTTTTATTGCGATATATTGACATTCAAAGAAATTTCAACGCACGAGGGACAGAAGATTATTACATTCTCCCCGTCCACGTTGAGATTTTTAGGTACCATTTAAAGACAACATATTAACCACAGTTTGGTCTCCAAATTATGATGTTCATTTCCACACGATTGAAAGAAATTGCATAAATTCTAAAGATGTCTAAATTTAAAAAAAGGAATTCCTAGAGAATGCCTAGATTATGAATACCTACTTTATTAATTAAATCTAGTCAAATTATCTGGACGTAGAATTATTTGCGATTTAAAGTGTTTGTTTAAATTTATTAATTCAATGTTTTATACCCCTGCATCGCTATACTTAATTTCTTCTCATGTTCCTGGCAGTAAAGTTACAAGACATTACCTACCATATTATTGTGACAATTCTACTTCAGCGTCGCGATATTATACTCCTGTGCGATGGATTCAACATCTGGGGAATAAATACTTCGATGTTGTTGATGATATATTTAGTACATCAATATTACAACATAAGCATACTTTACTTTAGTAGGGTTTTTTTATCAAGCACAGCTATGTATTTATATTGCTATATTTGATTAAACTATTTAACTCTGAAAGTCTCAAATTATGTTGTTTACTTTTACACTACCTATTATAATATGTACCTTTTCAATATTATTTGTAAATATTTATGTTAAAGCGTGTAACGGGCGTAAATTAATAAATTCCAGAAATATTAATTTGCTTTGTTTTAATTAATCTAGTTCGACGTAGAAATGACCTTAATAAATTTATTATTCCATCGGAAAACTTCATTCGATCGATTCTCGAATATTATACCATAATGTCCATAATAAGTACTCTTGCATCTCGACCTGACCTAAAACTCCAACGTATCAACTGACCTCAATACCGGAATTCTAGAATGAACATGCCCTATGTTTTTTATACCAAATCTTTATGGTCGAACCCTAAAACTAAAGTTATTGTTATCAGACCGAGACCCAAAGAGTTCGAGTGTACTTATATAAAAGTAAATTAGGAATCAGGTTTATTTCTCAGGGTAACCTTTCGCACAAATATGATAAAGTTAGGTTGGGTACAAGTGTTGAAATCAATTTAATTTCACAATAATATGAAATCTTTTTAACAAGCAAAATTCCGAAAGTCGACATTTTGATAATTTCACTCGTTTCACGCACGAATAGACAAATCTCTAAATTTGAGAGACCAAGAAAATAAATGAGTTTTTTGTGCAATCAATTGACCCTTGATGTCGAATTTTGCAACAAAACATTATTAGAACAATAACAACACAGGTACATGTCGAAGTATCCACCAATTGACAAGCTGACTAAAGACAAATAACAGAAACTAATGTCATTTGGTATATATATAAGAACGCCAACAAAATAAATATTCAAATCTTTTACAGTACTATTCAAAATATCTATCCTAAGAATGTTTTAATCAAACATTTCAAAAGTTTGAAAAACCGAAGCAACTTAATTTTCACCACACAAGAGCGAACCAAAATAACATTATGAATATTCCTAAATATAAAACTGCTTTTGGACAAAGGAATTATAAATATCTCCCCACTAAGCTATATAATTCACTTTCACCGGCCATAAAATTAAAAAAAAAACAGTAAAGACAAATGATTTCAAAAATCAAACCAAAACCAGGCTCAAAGAAATCAAAGAAGAGGAGTTATTCAGCAACTTGAAAAGTACTTCGTAGGAGCTAAAATACAATCAGTTTTCAAATAAAACCTAGTCCGCCTCAGCACAGGAACCCCTAGTGAGGAGGACTAAGAAAAACATCATTCATATGGTCTTATTAACTTTATGAAATTTTAATAACTAAATGAAAAAAAATAGTGCCTACTTGAATAAAAGTATTAATAATGGATTATTTATGAAGCATTAATGCCTAATAATGCATCGAGAGAGAAAATGGCTATTATCACCACAAAGCATGAATTGCAAGAAGTCGACAAATGTTGTACTACTCACCCTAATAATCGCATCTTCATAAACTTCACACGTTAAATTACGGACATTATTTACGGCTTCGATACGTATTGATTATTTTATTTATTGCTCATTTAAATTCGCGCAGTAGTTGCGAAATGTGTCCAGAAATATTAAGCGTGCAAACGTTCGGGGGGGGGGGGGGGACGATTCAGTGTGAATATTAATGAAAATAAAATTTCAACGTTACGTGATTATTTTGGCACAGGTTAGTGGTCAAAGTCCTTTAATCAGATTGTTGACATCTTCGTTGTTTGTTGGGCTAATATTCTTCATCTATTTAAATAACAACAATCACACACTAGATCTCAGAGTCAAAAACACATACAACAAGGAACCACAAACACAACATTTGGACAAAAGAACTTCTTGTACTATGGCACTAAACTCTACAACAAAATCCCACTATCCTTTAAAAATCACAACAACTATAATAAATTTAAAAATCAAATTAAACACTGGATACGTTACATAGGGAGATCTGAAATAGAAAATATATTAACACAAAATACAGACTAACACCGAAACCACCCAACTGCACTTAAAACACCTCACTTTAGAATTTTTTTTTTCATCGAGTACATCAATTTAATATAATGTAATTCAATATTTTATAAATGAAATCCTCAGCACGGGAAATGGCAGTGAGGATATCATTATTTGTTATTTTGTTACAAAAAAAGAAGATAATAAAACATTATTATTATTATTATCTACTTTATAACGAAGAATGTCCCGGTCGGTCGGCGTGTGTTTGCTTTGTATACAAATCTCCAGTTTTATTCCGAGCTTGATGAAATTTTGACACTTAACCTTCGAAACAAGGTCACTGTCTACATGAGATTTCTAAAAACCACCGCCATCCCCCTTTCCCACCCCTTAAAACAGAATGTTGGCATTTCTGAATGAAATTTTGCCCACTTGACTTCCAAAATTATTGGGTACTGGTAGAGGAAGCGGCGGGGGTTTGGAGGTAGGGGTAGTGGTAGAGAAAGGGGTAGTGGTAGGGATAGGGGTCGTGGTAGGGATAGGGGTAGTGGTAGGGATGGGGGTATGGGGAGGGATAATAAATTCACTCCAAACCATTCACATCCCCGGGCAACGCCGGGTACTTCAGTTAGTATTATTATAAATATAACATATTTTATACGTTTAATACACCGGGGCTGCTAGGAAGGGTCTTACACAAATTTATTCACAGCTAAATAAACAAATTAATAAATAAGCCATAAATTGCAGTGCACCGAAAATTAGTAATAAAGGAATTTATCCATCGCACCGTTCGCAGTTTATAGGTTAAATCTATGATAAAATTCTTGAAATGCGTATCAAAAAGAGTTTTATATATATATGTTATGGTTGAGATTTTCACGGGTGTAAGATGTAGAATAATTTTCTACGCGGGTAAACCGAGAAAATTATTCTACACATATATATATATATATATTTTTTTTTTAGAACGACCTTTTCAATAACAAACTTGACTTTTACAATAGGGAGAAATGAAGAAACACTTATCCGTAACCTTTTAATAGCATTTGAGATACGCATACATGTTTTCAAACATCCAATTTTCAGTTTAACTAATCGCCGGTTTACAAAGACAGGCAAATATAACATAACACGCACAGTTTTATGAAATAGGTCACACACTATGATTCAAGAGACCACAAAATAAAAACCGCGGGCCGATGACCAATCTAAGAAAACCACATGTGCGTTTATTAAAAAAATGAAGTCTATTCTCAGATGCGGGTCACCGAAATAGTCAAGGCCCACGTTACATCATACCAATTTAATCGTAAATTTGCAAGACCGGCCGAACGAAATTATTATAGTATTAGGTAGTTATAGGACGGAGTCCAATGTCACTGTCACTATTGACGTATCTCAAGCAGATTTTCTGACGGTCAGTTGACAACTTTACGAAAATTGTTGGGCAAGTGCCAAAACTAACTAACCGGGCTAATGTATTCAAAGTGAAGTGATTTTTTAGGGTTGATACTCTACTGATTTATAATGCTATCAGACAAAGATTTATTCAAAATAAAATGTAATTTGTTGACGCTTTCCGATATTTTCCGATTCAAAAATAATATACGTAGGGCAATTATTTTTTTATGCCATGACTGCGTTGATTTATTCACGCAAAGAAAAATGTTTTAACATATTGACCTTGAGTCGGTCCGTGGCATAACGGTCAAAACATTTGACAAAGGTGAGGATTCGATCCCGCCCCAGCGCTAAAATATATTGCGATCTTAAGGCGATGCAATGAGAAGTAATGCAAAATCGTGTGTTTTCGGTTTGAGAATTTGTTGGCCTAGAAATATCATAGATAATTGAATTAAATACTGCAAGTAGATCACACCTTGGCCTTTCATTTAACCGTGCACTTTTTTGGTATGTCTTTTTATAAGCTTAGAAAAAAATGAAGTATGAGACATTAAAAAAATGTTTAAAGGGCAAAATCTCCTACTTATGAACTCCTTTTCCCATATTTTCGTATTGTTCATTGTGGTAAATTAAGTTTTTTAGAATATGACCGTAGAACATTTTAATAATTATGTCTGAGCTTTACAGAATAGAATAAAACACGCATTTTGGTGATGTTTTTTTGCCGAAATCGAAACATGCGGCCGATGTAGAGCGGGATTTTCAACATTGTCGCCACCTGCATAAGGAGCGCGTGATTTCGTTGATATTTTAGCCGGTGGATGGCGTTAAGAGGAATAAACTAGCGAAAAATATTGCCACAAGCTGTGTGTCTTATCTCATCACGAATATGGGCAATGGATATAAAATTCGCTTGGCAAGTGAAGTCTAGAAATGTTTGTTGCGGGCGCAAAAAGCGGTTTTTATTTAATTCGTAAAACATTTTTTACGAAAAAAAAAACAATTAATCAAGGGAATCTTTCACAAATAATCTTAGGCTGCTCTCTGACGGTCCGGTGAGGAATGAACATTTCACTCGCTACTGGAGACACTGCGCAGAAAAGTCCCACAATGGACTGCGTTGCAAACCGTTACCTTACTTTAGCAAACTTGACTTTCTGTGCAGTGTCTGCAGTAACGAGTGAAATGTTCAGTCCTCACCGGACCGTCAGAGAGAGCAGCCTTAGCTATGAAGCAGTATTTTTTTTTTAATTTTGTTTCTTACGTGCGTTTATAATGTTCTAATGAAATAATTTTTTTAGTGGTTTACGCCCATATTTTTTACAAAGTAATTAACAATTTTATTTTAATTCTTATAAAGGGAATTTCTAGGAAAATGTTCAATTTATCCAAAGCATATTTTTTGGTGTTCATAATGTAAAATTATTCGTAGATTAATCGAAATAGTGATTTCACTGATAGCTTCACTTTGACGTTATTATCACTCGACTGTACAATAAGTTGTGATGTGAGTGAGATAACAAATAAAATTATTGAGCTAAAATCTCACTGTTAAATATGTTACCGTTAAGAAAAAGATTTTTTTAGTAGAGCAATACCTTTACGTGTCTCTAAGGAGTGGTAATTAATAATAAATAATTAACAAAATACAGATAGCTGAGTATAGCCAGGGGTATCGTCCGTAGACGAAAATAAAAAAAATCTTAAAAATTTCTTGTGAAATCTTTCAATGCACAAAATATAAGTGAGTTTGTCTGGGGCCCAAATGATAAAAAATATATTCAATTTATTTTTAATAACTTATTGAAGCTTACGAACCTCGTTGTAATACATTTAACAATTGAAGAAGATAATAATAACAAATCTTAAATGAAACAGGGAACCGAAAAAAAAACAGAAAAAGGGTTATCATTCGTAAGATCGTATTCGTTTATCAGGTGCGACTGATACCTTTTTATTTATACTGTGGTTTTTTTCGGTTTCGTATTTCATTTAGGATTTTTTAATATTATTTTCTTCAATGATCAGATAAAATTATACACTTAACACTAGCGTGTTATATGATAACCTCAGTGTTTGCGTGTAATGAATTGAATTTCTAATTACGAAGCCTAGAAGCTAGTATGATATGCTTACTAAATTGTTAATTTGTTGGTGAAAAGTTAATCTGCTGTCGTAAATATCCCCTGTTCTACCGACCTTCCAGAAGGGACTTTACAGCTTTCGTAAGGAACATATTTATGCGTGTATTTACACACGCAAGTCAACTTAAGTTTACATGTATTATTCGTTGTTAATGTTGGATAAATTTACAGATACACCGGGGCTGGATAGAGATAGGTATATTCAAGATGTTTTCTCAACTTTCCGGACGATTTCACACCCCCAGCAAACAAGAAGTTGACATGTTTGAAAGAAGTTAAAAAGTGCCTGGATTCAACCGGAAGGTTGTTCCGGTTCGTGAAGTCCATCGGCCATATCGTTCATATTAGTAAACCTAATGAATACCGATCCGGTTCGTGAAGTTACGGAATATTATCATTATTATCCTATCCCGTTTAAATCTGTATATATAAAAATGAATGTTTATCTGTCTGTCCTCGATTTTCTCGAAAATTAGTAGACCGGTTTCGCTAAAAATACCACAGTTTGTTCTTATTAGTGCCGGGAAGGTTTATAGAGTAGTTTGAAATGAAATTCAATATGTAAAACTGTTGCTATAACGTTTTAAAATTAGTATGAAAAACATGGAATCTACCATGTTGTATTGAGGTTAGCCCATAGATATACCACTCTGGTTAGCCACAGATTACATATTCAAAAGAAGGTTTGTTTGGGTAGAATATTTTGAAAAAGGAAAACACGAGTATGTACCTATTTAAGAACGTTATTATTTATAAATATTTTGAAAAATAAAATGTTTGGAATGAAATAAAATGTTTGGAATGAAATAAAATGTTCAAATTAATGTTTCTTTGATTAGATATAGTAATAGTCGTCACAAGGCATCATTTTCACTGTCAAATCAATGATGGTACCCAAACGACAAGCGAGAATTCACAACTTCATAACTTCATTACAAAAAAAAACCCAACAAAGCCGGGTACACATCAGCTAGTTTATAATACATCTTTTTTAAATAAGAAAACTGCTGAAAGGGGCATAGCTTTTACAGTACAATGGACGAAGAAAGATTTTAATGTAAGACAAAAAACACAAATCAATACAAAACTTTCAAATGAATAAAGAATCCACAGCGTTACGATTGAATAATTATTTAGATAATTAGTAACCACTACTACCCGGCTTGGCCTGAGATTTCGATACTCTTTCCTGAAAACTTTTTCTTATAACAATAAAAAATACGGTGCCTCATAAGAGATAAGACTTTTACATAAATTATTATGTAAAAGTCGTGTTTAAAAATGCGTGGTTACCTGAAAACAGTTGCGTTGACCAATAAATTCCAAACAGAAAAAGCTGTCTAAATTTCATAACGCTGGAGCTCACCTCGAATGTTTCTCTTCGGAAATCTGCTCTATAGTTAAGATTACACCAGTTACTCTCAATCAGAAAATTTCAAATCATTTAATAATAAATGAGTGACGACCGATGCCCAACGAAAATAATATATGTATATGTCATTTTGCAGTATTGTATACACAATATGCACTCAGTCATAGATAGGTATTAGTTTTAAGTGGGTACTAGGTTTATATATGTGTTAGGTTTTTATTCTAGTTATGCCTACTTAAGTTTAAATTGTCACTAGCTATAACTTTTAGTTGGTAAGTGACTACCTATAAGCCATAGATGTAAGTCACTAATTATAAATCTCGGTAGTTAGTCCCTAGTCATAAGTCTTACTTATAAGCCATTAGTAATAAAGTTTAGCTGTAAGGTATTGGTTGTACATGTTATTTAATTAATTGTAAATCGCCCTTGAGGTGATTTTCCCACGAAAACGGCACTATAGAAGTAATCCAATTATTATTATTACGTCGGAAAATTGCAGTGGGCGCCATAGAAAGGGCATGGCGTGAATCCCTGAAGAACGTGATTTTCCCACGAAAACGGCGCTATAGAAGTAATCCAATTATTATTATTACGTCGGAAAATTGCAGTGGGCGCCATAGAAAGGGCATGGCGTGAATCCCTGAAGAACGCCCGCGACGCCATCTGCATTGAATGCACGTCATTGTTACCCGAGCAGCGAGCACGCCGCATTAGTGCACGTCTGCACAGGGTGCAATACGGAGAAAAATATTAATTTATAATTATTGCAGATGTCGCTGCGGAAAATACCAGATGAGCACTGCGCCGATAAAAATACCACAGTATGTCCAAGAAAATTCAATTAGATAGGTACTTATAACTTAAAAAGTGCGTAGTAAATTATGTAACTAATAAAAACAAATATAAGTATATAATTAATTCAACAGTTTGCAATGAAGTTCTGATACCAACCCTGATGTATGGCAGTGAGAAGCTGACAGAAAATCTAAGAAAGCAGACTGAATACAGTGGAAATTATATTCATCAGGCTTATTTTTTTTTTATAAGAATACCGCACAAGAGTCCCAACTGCTCCCAACCGTCTGGAGCCAGTGAGACTAACATCCCCGATTGGGGAATGTTGTGAGCCTGAAGGAATTGGGGAGGGGAAGGAGAAGGGGAAGAGGAAGGTGGGGAAAATACCTGGCTATTCAGATCTGGTCACGAAACACGGCTAAAAGCCATTTCAAGCAACGTTTTAATTCTGAATGGTGGTCTTTCACCAGGGCGATACCGAGGGTATCTTCCACTCTGGAATGTGCGCAAATATACTATACTCGTATATTATATTTTTTTTAATAAATTAATTGCGAAACACCACAAATTAATTAAATAAAATTTACTTGCGCACGCCGGGATTTGAACCCGCGACCTTCGGATTCGTAGTCAAGAACCTTACCCCTCGACCATGGAGGCCGTCAAAGTTATATTTGAAGTGTCAATTCACAAACGACCGTGTAACGAATCAGGAGAACCGAAAAGTATGCTATTTCGATTTAAGAGAGACGGAGAAAAGCGATGGGTATGAAAGATGTGGAAGATTTTCCAGGAAGAAAAGGCATGGCACCTTCAATTGAAATAAATACTGTCGGGACATGCCGAGAGACGATCAACATATCGACCCCTTGGAATAACAAGGTTCCATCTGACAGCAATTTCATGCGATAATGTGTTCTGTAGAAGGTAACTTTAAGACTCATTATCGCATAACATCGCCGTGTCGGTTGGAACCTTGTTATTCCAAGAGATCGATATACTGTCGTGGTAAGTAAAAACACAGTAATTACCAAAATTAAGTTGAATATAAGACGTTCTTAAGTATCGATTTTTTTTATATTTTGAAATAAAAGACATAAGTTAATATTATTAGTTTTTGTATTTAAAAAAAAAGGATATTGTTTTTAATGTTATCGGAATGTCATCGCTGCTGGTAAGTAAAAATACGGTATTTCTGTTTCTATTCCTACATTGAAATTACTGCGTTTATACTTACACTTACGAACATTCTGTGTTCTTATCTACCATTTTGAAATGCATTCCTCCGCCGCACTGTCTTTCGCTCGATGACGGCGTTATTATAACCTCGATTTTTGACGTTTGGGTGGAGTTTTTCCGTTACATTTTTCGTGTTTCTATTATTCTACAACATGTTTTATACATAAAATAAAGATACAAAGAGGTAAATATCTTCTTAAACTTATAAACACAGTAAAATATTACACTATTTTTTTTTGCTTACCACAATTACGTGATAATCATTACCATAAAAATTCACACCGTAAGTAAAAACAAAAAAACGAGTATTTTCTTTTCTTTTCTCTCTTTTCTTTATTTTCTTTCTTTACTTTTTTTCTTTTCTTTCTTTTCGACAAATATTTTTATTTTTTACACACTTTATATTTTATATGTTATGATAATATAAAATAAGTATCGAAAAGTGTTTTGGCAAAAAATTGGTACATTTGGCCAATTGTAAATATGCTAAAAGGCTGGTAAGTAAAAACAAACCTCGACCCTTCATTCTGGAAAAATACTCGCGTGGTAATTTACTGTGTTTTACTTACCACTGCAGTATAGGTGTATATATCCCATAAGACGATGTATAAATGTTAAGGAAGAAAGGAGAGTGTGTCAAGAGGCGTTCCACCCTCTTTACCCACCCCTTTAATAAAATTGTGTAATGATTAGTAACTTTATTTAATTTATCAGTGTACTCATTAATGTGGAAATCTTGTACCGTAAAGGCCACATTGACCAACATAACATTTTCATTAGAGTGGTGGCAGAGGACGAGAAAAATTATCATAATTACAACAAGAGGGCGGAAAATACAGGAGCCGTGAACTGGCGCACAAGTAGGCCAAATTATCTCCGGTAAATGTAGGCACTGTAGACAGGCACCGGTATTATGAGGGATGTGTTTGCGACTTGCGCTAGATTTAATTATCGAGGAACTGGGTCGATCGGTTTATCTAGTACGTGTACCGAGCGCCTAAACGACATTTAAGTGGGTAATGCCATACGGAGCTTTGCCTGTATTAAGTGCTTATCCATAATCCAATACGTGGGCTCTGTATCACGGAGGAGGTAGCGACGATACCGCAACCGAAAACATGGGATATTTGATTACAATACAACATAATTTAGGATTGCTTCTAGGGTATAATAGAATTATTCTGTGATATATACTTTTGGAATATAGCTACGAGTATGTTGTACTTCTTCCTCTCCTCCAAGAACCAAATAACCAATTCGGACAGTCCTGCCGTAGTCATCATCAGTGTTTTTACAATGTGCGTTTATTTGCTGCCCCTGATGGCATGGCGAACAAAGCAAGGCCGTTGACATGGCTTATTATAACGTTTCATTGGGTTGGGTCGACGACTTAATTAAAAGTGGTGATTAAAACAAAGCACTTGCTTCATTTAATCCAATTACCTACGGCAAACCACAACGCAACTGTTTTTTTACGAACGTTAAAAAGGACTTAAACTTTATTGTTGTTATGATTCATTTTTGGGGTAATAAGTCGTATTGCACCTCCTCCTCCATTAGCCAACGTTTCGGACAGACTTGCAATGTTCATCATCTGGGCAGATATGGCATGTGATGAAGCAGTCTGAAACGTTAGCTGAAATGAATGAATTGAGAAGTGCGACATGGTTAAATAAATTAAAAATAATCATTCGTCATACAATCATTCATTCATCGTGGCAAAATGAAACATGAAACCGAAAGACACAACATAAAAAAGATATTATTCGTGTGTGCGATTCGAACCCAGGACCTCCGCCTTGCCGGGAAAACAGTAAGACGGAGGTCCTGGGTTCGATTCCCAGAGGCGATTAATACCTTATTTTTTCTGTCTCTTTTTCGGTTTCATGTTACATTTTTAAATGTGTTAATATTATTTTCTCCAAGGATTAAATATTACAATGAGGTTTATAAACTTCACAAAGTTATTCCAGTAAACTGAAGATACATATATTAATAATTGTTATTGTGTTTAATTGGTAAAACTCCAAGTTTGAGTTTGAAAATGGTTTTGAACGCCGAAACAGCTGTAACAATAATTAAAAAATAAAATAATTGCAGAATTGTAATCAATCAGAAAATAAATAATAATCTTTGGAGATCCATACCCGGCGAGCGCTTGTAATCGACTGAAGCCCGTATTATCTCAATGTAGCCAGTTGGCCTCATTTATGTGGCCCATATTTCGAATACCGATGTTTACACCATTATATACCTCAATGGAAAATAATAGAATCCCAGATTCAGAGTGTGGTTTGACATATTTCCTTTCCCATAGGTGATCTGATCACAGTAAGGTCTTGTTATGTTTACGTACAGTAATTGTACGTAAAAAATGTATCTGTCTCAACCGTTATTATTTCAACGATATTATCTTGAGGCGCGAATACAGTTTCACATAAACCGCAGAGTACCGTCAGAATGTTAAAGAGTTTAGCGTTTAGCCTAACATCGTTTCAGAATAATATCCCCGAGTTGAAGAGTCTGACGAAACATGACCGGATACCTGGAATAGTCTATACAGATAGCATTTACGTTAACCACATCGGTTATAGCTGCCTCTCATTGTGGTCTTGGATTGTATAGCTGTAGAGGAGGGCACATTTTGCAGCCCCAAAAGAAAAGCAAAAACAAAATTCCTCAAAATTAAAAAAGAAAAAGATTCTAGGCTCCATTATGATATTATTTATAGAAATAATATTTAAACAACATGAATTAGGAAAATACAGAATACGAGGAAAAAAACTATAAGGTTGCGACCGAGAATCGAACTCAAAGAAGGAAAACATCTAATTTATTTATATTATTAATGTCTCATACGGCAAAATGTTGAAACAGAATTATTAATGATTTTAAAGAAATATGTTTTAGATAAAAAAAAACTCATAGAACGGAAGGGGTTCGGTGAAGGAATAGGGTAAATTTCACATTTTTTTCTTGTCGAAAAAGGGAAAAAAATTACGATAACGCCATTATTATTTTATTTTTTAAAGTACAAATAAATTTTCTATAACGATTCTAAAGATGTCATTTTTGATTCGCCGCCAAAACGACATGTTCGTTTTTGTTGACGTCACGCCGACAGGTGGTGACAGCCGTCTTACGACCAACTAGTGGCGTTATCTACATCATAATGACGTTTCAGCCAATTCGAACATTTTGGGAATGTGCAGTGTTAGATCGTTTTTAAAATCAATAATTAAAAAGTCAAATATTAAAATTACACAATTTTAGAGCGAAGATCAGAATCAGAAATATAAACTTTAAATCTTCCACACATTTTAACGGTATTCATAGTTTGTTAAAATACCCTATTGGTATTTCGGGTTCGATTCTCGATTGCACTTTAATATTTATTTATTTATTGTATGTTTTCATAACTCATATTGTTCGATTTCATTGATTTTTATTGCCGGTAACCCGGCCGTTTATTGTATTATTTTATCATTGATTTCTATTGTTTCAGTAATAGAAGAAAATCGTCTTTTAGATTGATTGAGAGGAAATGTTTGTTATATTATTTGCAAGCCATACAAAGAATGCGAAATCCAATCAATGTATTTTACCACTTCGTTATTACTGAAAAGAGGATTATACAATCACAAAAGATACCTATTTATCTTTTAGACTAAATACCATTAGCGTTTCACTTCACAAATATCATTTAGCTTATCATAAAGAGCACGAATACATTAAATAAGTGGCTTTTTGCTTTTGGGGCGAAGTTGTTTCCACGTCATAATGTTGCATATCTATATCTACTATCATCTAATCAAATTCAAATTCACAAAAATACGGTTAATATTTCATGAAATCAACAATCTGAAAGCGATGCAAAATTATTAGCATTTATATCTACATAATACAAAAATAAATCCGTAATATTTAAAGTAAGTGGTAAACGTTTGCGCAAGGAGACTACAGATGTTTTTGGTCAGATCACAAAATTTATATTTTATTAATGACCGTATTAATGAGATCCGAAAAGGAGGCCCGCGTGAACGTAAACCGTAAAAAGCTTAGGAAAGAGGCTCACAAATGGTTTGAACAGAATAAGCTTAGGAAAGAGGCTCATAGATGGTTTGAACAGAATAAGCTTAAGAAAGAGGCTCACAGATGGTTTGAACAGAATAAGCTTAAGAGGCTCACAGATGGTTTGAACACAATGAGCTTAGGAAAGAGGCTCAAAGATGGTTTGAACAGAATAAGAAACAGAACGCCACAGAAAACGAGAGGAACAAATACTTGAATCGATTCATATCTATCATATCATGATGTATGAATGTGGACGAAACGATTGTGTGCCAAACACAAACACAAATAATACATAGAGATGCTCTAACACGCAAGGGGAAGAAACCAAAATAAGAGAAGCTAGGCGTGCCGCCAATTTAAGTAAAACAGCAACCGAATATTTAGTTTGACCATATTTTGAAATGTTTTCTAATTTGCTTACGACAGTCAAAATCACGCGAAAAAAAAGTGGACGGCAGTGAACCAAGCTGGTGTCAAAATGGGTGTCACGTGACCTTTGCGTTCAGCCATCGAAATCATACTTAGGGCGAGTCTATTAATTCTGATGTTAGTAGTGTTAAAGCACAGTTGTAAGCTTTCCATTATTTCTTCCCACCCGTGCGACAACGGGAGTTGGGAGTTGATGGTCAATTCGTTCGTACTTGGGAAGAAAGCTTTTTTGATGTTTTTATTCTCAGTTCAGTAAAATTCTTTATTTCCATAATTTTCCAGGTCTGTGGCAATTGGCAACCCTATTTCTGATCTTGTTTTCCTTCCATTTAATTGGTTGAAACGTCGCCTTCGTAAAACAATATCTTTGTTAACAAATGAAACACACCTTTTACAGTAGTTTGTAGTTTTTCAACCGATGATTGTGGTCGGGAGATTCATCAGTTGGTTGGGCGAGAAAATTGCACGTTTCCGAATCAAACCCGCAACAAACTATAGTTAACAAAAAGCACCTGCACCTAATGATGCCGACACCAGGAATTTAATAAAAGTAGAGAAAACTATCGATTTGGTAACGAGGAAACAACAAATTAATACGGGCAATAAAACAACAGCATTGAAAAATTATTTATATTATGTCTTGTGTAAGATTTCTAAATAAATCTCTTTCGAATGCGTACCTACACTTATACTTATTACTGTAAATAACTCATCTCTTCGGAAAGTCATATCCATGAATGGTTCAGTTGCAAACCCAATTTACATAGCGAAGTAACCGTTAGTACCTACCTAAAGCAATTAACAGAAAAATTGAAACTTTTCATAGTCCGCGACATTGTAAATAACTATAAATATTTGTGACTGTAAATAATTATTAACGAAAATCTCAAATAAAATAATGTTTCAAATAAATACCTACTGTTCTTTTGCCAATAACCTTCTAGTAAATACAATATCAATGACAAATAGGATTTAAACAATAATTGCAAGACCATGCAAGGTGCAGTGTTTTCTAATATTGTGTCCTGTGCGTGCAAAATCATATCTTCTCAAGCGAAAACTTTGTAATTTTACGTTTTAATCTGAAGTGACCTGCCAGATAAGTATGTTTCTATGTGTTTGTACGTAATAAGATAAACCCTAGCAAGTAGTATTTGTACAACGCCCTTGAGGTGATTTTTCACAAAAAACGGCGCTATACAAGTCATCCAATTATTATTTACTCAATTCAAATAAAAAAAAAAGTTTTATGTACTTACTAGCTGATGTGTACCCGGCCTTACTAGGGATTTTTTTGTTGTTTTTTAATAAAGTTATAAAGTTGTAAATTCTTGTTTGTCGTTTGGGTGCCATAATTGATTTGACAGCGAAAGTTATAACTTTGAACAACTATTACTATCTCTAAACAAAGAAAGAAAGACACATTAATTTGAGAATTTTATTTTATTCCAAGAATTTATTTTTTCAAAATATATCTAAATAATAAAGTTCTTAAGTGGGTACATACTTGTGTTTTCCGTGTATAAAATATTCTACCTAAACAAACCTTCTTCTTTTGAAAATGTAATCTGTGGGTAACCAGAGTGGTATATCTATGAGCTAACTTCAATACAGCATGGCGGGTTCAATATTTTCCATACTGATTTTAAAACGTTATAGCAACAGTTTTACATATCGGATTTCATTCAAACTACTCTCTAAACCTCCCGGCACTAATAAGAATAAACTGTGCTATTTTCAGCGAAACAGGTAGAGTAATTTTCAAGAAAATCGAGGACAGACAGACAAAAATTCATTTATGTATATATGCACTTGATAATGATTACGTAATTAATTAATTATTGAGTAGTTAAATAATTTTTTTAAAATTATGAATTACTAATACAATTTATTTTTGGTCACACGGAATAGATTGTATATTTATCTAACGCAGGCTTATTTGCAATAGTCGATTTTAATAAGTTGAAGATAAATGTATACCAACATTTTTATGTGATGGCGATAAACACAGTACCAACCAAGCGGAGTCAGTGGGATAATAGAAACTCCAATATCAGGAAAAGTTTTTTTTTAAAGAAAAACAAACATTCCCGGGTTACGAATAACCTGACAATATTTGAAAAACTCCTACAACCAACACACTAAGCGGAAGATGTTGCTTGTGTCGTGATAGAGTACTTAGCCAGCCGAGGAATTGAACTCACGACGCCTGCGTGGGACCCAAATACGATGACAACTCAGCCACTGACTGGTCAAGCGAAAAGAAGGAGATAGTGTTGTGAAACCTAGCTAAGATAAACTGCTAGATAGATCCCTATCCCTAACCGTAGCTAAAATAACGTTTTGAATAGGAATTTACAATTCCTATAAAGTCAACTTAATAATAAGGTATAATATCCAACCAGCTTTTTACACTAATAATAATTTTTTTTATAAAAGTATCTTAAATAACAGAGATAAAGATAATATTTTAAATAAATCGGGGGTACATAAATTAATTTGTAACTATTGCAACTATTTTTACATACCTTCTAGCAATTTCAGTATTACAGTTAAGGAACATCTAAGGTGTTTAAATAATAACAATTATTCTGAATTTGCAAATGGTATTTTAGAAACTAATCATTATTTTGATATGAGTAAAGGTTTAAAATTTTTACATACAAATAAATACAACCGGTTTACAATTAGACAAATTTAAAATTTTTGAAATCATAAAACGCGTTAATAGTAAATTAAATTTAATAAGTAATCAAATATTTCTTTTTAAATAACTATTTTCTTGAAATTATTTTCATATTAATATCAATCAAAAAAATAATTTCTTTTTAAATTTTTTAATATAAATTTGTTATTCAATGTTTTATAATATTTTTTTATTAATTACTTACCTATTTTAATCAATTTTTGTTTATGTTTACAATTTGCATATTCTTACATTATTGTGTTCTATATTTTATTGATATTATTATTTTTTAGTATTCTATATATTCCTGATGAAGAAAGCATCCCGTTATATTACAAAAAATGCGTATTTATGGAAACAGTACTTTATTTAATTTTCACGCACTTTCACGCCGAAGCGTTCCGATTTCTCATCCAATTCGAGATTTATTAATGAAATTTCAATTCACAAAATAAATGGATATTATTTCACGTCCGGTATAACGAATAGATTTGTTTACACTGGGACGATAATGCGTCGTGTTCACTCAACAATACATCAATAATGCCCATTTTACATAGCAAATGATCTCAAAATACAGGCAATTTCTCGTGAATAATACTAACTCCATTACATTGCCATCTTGTGGACGAAAATGGGAATATTGATGGGAAATGTTAATATACTTTTCAACGAAGAAAATGATTTATTAATTAATTATTTATAACATTGAAGTATGTAATAAAATACGGAATTTTCAGAAACAATTTCACTCGATATATTTTTTTTTATTTTTTTTTTATTTACATTTTACAAAATAAAAAATACAATGCAAAAAGACCTGATAAACAACTTTTTTGTAGTTTGTCTAACGGTAGCTTGTTATTCAAAACTCTAAATTTAGAGTTAAGGTTACAAAATATATATCTATTTAAAATAAAAACGTATGTAACAAACTTAAAACATAAATATTTCCCAAGAATTTTACTCAAAAATATTTCTACAAAAAAATATATTAAAAAAAAAATACATAAAAACATAAACGACAACAATAAATCATATATAAAATAATATTTCCTTATTATCTCATACAAATAGCTTCTTTAAATTGCCAAGTTTTCAATATAATAATAATTGGATGGTTTGTATAGCGCCGTTTATGTGAAAAATCACCTCAAGGGCGCATATATATATATATAGTATTGCTCTATGGGGGTAAATTTTCAGACTCGGCTGGTTTGCCGAAAACGACCATGCGCCCTATCCACTCGAAACACCTCGAGGTTCGTTTTCGCGAGACACGAAATTCACTATTTTCCCCACGGTCCTGTCTCGCGAAAGTAGACCGAACCGCCCGCAGAGTTTAGAACACCGCGAGGGTCAATTTGCCCGGACAACTACTTAAAATGAATGTCGCATATGACGTTGTGATGTCGTATATGATGTTGAAAATGTGGGGTAAAAATCTGGGGAAAAATGTGATCTATAGTCCGGAAACTACTGAAAATTTTGTATCGACGATACGGAACGATTTCCATCTGTCGGCAAGAAATAGAACTAACGTTAATTCAGTAAGAAAAAAATCAAATCCGTTCGAGTTCGGCGTTGGTTCTATTCTCAACCGCAAGATTCGTTCGATTTGTTCGCGATATTTGGCGCCGTTTTCAATAATCATTAGAGTTTCGCACCCGCCATTTTAGCGAGGGAGGGTCGCTCAAAAAGTTCGCTAGAAAAATAATCAATTAATTTTCTGTTTTATTATTAAAAATTTAATTTTCCGTTTTTTTATCAGAAAATCAGTCGGGAGGTCGGAACGAACGTTCGCTTCGCCGAGTCACGTTTGTAAAATAAAGATGTAATGAATTTTATCGATTTCTCCTTACGTTTATGGTTATAAAAATATAATTATTAAGAAAAGAGCGCTGGCGTTCGTGAATTCGAAATGCGGATGCTCGACCGATGACATTTCAAAAAAAAAATTTAAAACAGACGGTTTTTAATTTTGATATTAAAATTTACGTATTTTTTCCGTGTTTTTTTTTATTCAAAATTAGTACTAACTATTTGAGTGACCTCATCATTTAAAGACAGTGTAGCAACTGAAAAGAACACATTTTCCCGATGAATTTATTCGAAAATAATTACTGGGTAGGTACTGAAAACTTTCCGACAAATACTAAGGTACCTACATATATCGATATTATGAATTGATTCTTTTCAACGTACGAGAAATAGGTTGCAGAAACTGAAATCGCTGTTTAATAAATATTTATTTTGAATAGCGCCATTTTTTTAAATGGACAAAATACACAGAATCCGAAGAGCGTGCAGATCTGTTTCGAGATTGACATAATATATTTATTTTTTTGTTGCTTCTAAATGGGTAATAACTTGCGTATAAAATTATAAATTAATGGATTTCTCCCAGGAGCACAGAAAATCAAACACCTGGATATTTTATAAATAATTCATTTTGATATTCTATTTCTTTTGTAATATATCTGATATTGGTATCAAAATACGCGTATTGACGTAGCGGATCCGGGCATCTCGGTGAAAATTTGAGCATTCAATTCTTGGCGCTCTTTTGCGAGAAAAGGCTAATATTGAAAGCATTTTTTTGTTTCTTTTCTATAAATACTCAATACGGGTAGTGGTAGAGTAGGTATAGGGTAGAAGTAAGGTAGATATAGTGTAGGGATAGGGGTAGGGGTAGATGTAGAAGTAGGGGAAGGGGTAGAAGTAGCCGATATGGGTATCAAACTGAGCGTCGCCACCTACGCAACCTGATTTGGGCAATTAAAAATTTTGCAACAAACTCCTAGGCCCCATTTCTCGAATAAAGGTAACATTGAAAGTTTTTTTTCTTCTTCTTTTCTTTACATACTTAATCGTGGTAGTCGTAGAGTAGGAGTTGGGTAGATGTAGGGTAGGAGTTGGGTAGTCGTAGGGTAGTAGTTGGGTAGATGTAGGGACAATTTTTTCTCTGATTTTTTTAAAATTTATATAGCGCTGTTTTTTTACTTTCCCCTTGAACTTAGCAGTTAGCTCCAAAGCCCCATTTTGCAAGATGTGGCTCATATTTTTAAGGGAAAATATTACGCAAAACACATTTATTAAAATAAAATCACTAGGGGTGGGGTAGGGGTCGGGGAAGGAATAGGGGTAAGAGCAGGGGTAGGGGTAGGGGTAGGGGTAGGTTTAGCCGATATGGGTATCAAACTGAGCGTCTCCACTACGCAACGAGATTTGGGCAATTAAAAATTTGGCATCAAATTCCTAGGCCCCATTTGTTGAAATAAAGCTAACATTGAAAGTTTTTTTCTTTTCATTTTCTTTAAATACTTAATAGTGGTAGTCGTAGGGTAGGAGTTGGGTAGATGTAGGGTAGGAGTTGGGTAGATGTAGGGTAGGAGTTGGGTAGATGTAGGGTAGGAGTTGGAGTAGGAGTTGGAGTAGGAGTTGGAGTAGGAGTTGGAGTAGGAGTTGGAGTAGGAATTGGAGTAGGAGTAGGAGTAGGATTTGGAGTAGGAGTTGGAGTAGGAGTTGGAGTAGGAGTTGGAGTAGGGTTGGAGTAGGGTTGGAGTAGGAGTTGGAGTAGGGTTGGGTAGGAGTTGGAGTAGGAGTTGAATTGGAGTTGGAGTAGGAGTTGGAGTAGGAGTTGGGTAGGAGTTGGAGTAGGAGTTGGAGTAGGAGTTGGAGTAGGAGTTGGAGTAGGAGTTGGAGTAGGAGTTGGAGTAGGAGTTGGAGTAGGGGTAGGAGGTTGAGTATAAATATTTTTTCAAATATTCGTTTTAAAAATTATTTCCAACACACACACTTCTTGCTTCATCCACATTACAACACATATTCTAAATACACAAACCAATTGCAGCCCTGCAATAGGCAAAACCTAGTATATATTAATGCTCTAATCGTCACTTTTTTCAGACTTCGCCAGCCAGTCAAAAATCGACCCAAACGCCCTATCCACGCGAAACACCTTAAGGTTCGTTTTCGCTCAAATTTTGACCTGTCATTTTTTGTATGGGAAAATAAAGCACCTGTTGTCTCGCGAAAGTCGACTGTACTCCCGTAGAGTTTAGAACACCGCAAGGGTCGCATTGGCTGGCCAAGTCTGAAAAGATTACTCCATCGAGTCAGCCGCGCGTCACGTAAAAATATGGGGAAAAAAATTAAATATCTGGAAAAATTTGAAAAACATGTCTCTTCACGGGAAAGCGTAATCCATAAAAAATACTCGCGGGGAAGGATAAATAATTGGACAACATTTACTAAAACAGATTTCGGAAGGTTAATAATCGGTCAGTTCGGCCGCATTTCTTGAAAAAAACCCCAGGATAATCCATCAAACTTTTGACATTTCAAAAATCTTCATGAAACGACATATTATTGATTAAAAGGAAAATTTTTATTTTTTTATTAGCGACCCTAGCGGTCGGCACTAGAACTACAGTGAAATCCGTAAGGAAAAATTAAAAAAAACTAATCGAATTTGGCGCTAATTCAAATTTCATCGCAAAGAAATTCTCCCCGTAATATACCGACAGTTTCCTTTGAAAACGTTCCATATTAAGTGATCACGAAAAACAGACACCGACCAA